>OMKR01050607.1:0-10270 GCA_900302355.1 Cyttopsis rosea
GTCCTTTTGCTCAAAAGGGTAAAAGCATGGCCGCACGCCGCAAGATTAAAGGGGTTTACAAGCAACCTCCTTTACTTGGGGAGGGGGGGCCTCCTCTAGCTAACCCACCCCCTGCCAAAAAAATGCTCCTTTGTTCTTGTGTTGTGTTTGATTAGCATGACGGGACAATGCAAAATGAAAGGATGGGCATTATCTGTAGTAAAGGCGTGCCTGTCAAATCACATCAAATTACTGAGCGTTTCACACAACATCTGAAGGGCAAGTACAAAAAAAGAAATACCACTGCTTGTGAAAGTCAAAGTCTGAAGAATGTTCAAGAATCTGGGAATTTGTTCACGTTCATGTGTATCAGGTGATCGGTAGAACCAGAGAATGCCCGTGGTAAGACATGGTATAGATGTGACGCTGCTGGCGCTACACCCGCTGCCAAACGATTCTGCACGCAGTAACCGTCGGCGACCAGGTTTGTGGGTTGAAGTCGAAGGACTGACCTACTTGTAGCTGTTTATGCCCCACTGAGCGTGTGAGCGACCAAATTCTCCCGCAAATGAACCCTGCAGATGGGGCAAGGGCCCGTCCCACGTCTTGGATTTTTAAGAGCATAATAGATGGAGACGGGCCATGTTTACTACAGCCCCTAAGGCAATGCATCAAATATTCATAAAGACAAATAGTGCGTAGCCCGGTTTGGAAGCACAGACTTTGTAGTAGACACTTGAAATAAAGACATTAGAAACTGTAGGGGGGGGGGTCCCTAATTTAGAAGAAGACGAAAATAAAAGATGCTAGCCTAGATTATGTACGTCAGGGACTGAACCGAAACTGGACTGAACGCTGAGAATGAGCGGCCGAATGGAGATTTTACCTCTGTGCTACTGCTGTGCTAATGTTTGGGGAATATGGGCTGGACCAAAGGTACTGGAGGCAATTTTGGAATGAATGGAGGAGAAAAAAAAGGTTAAAATGTGTGTGCAGTAAGCTCGCAAAGTAAAAGTGTGATTACGTGGTGAAGGGGAAAATATTCATATGGGAATTTCTAGGAAGTAAAAATCGTACCGAAATTTTGAACTGCAACCAATAGTATTATGTCAGGATTTTTTTTAAATATATATTTCTTGTGTGCTGTTATGTTCATGGTTATGTTATGTTTGTTCACTCTGCTATGTGAATGTCATTGTCATGTTACATAAAGAAAAAAGCCCAATATATTTGGTAAAAATATACAGGATTTGCTTCCTCTTGTCGCAAAGATTCTGGTGGCTCGAATTTGTTCGGAAGAGAATGATGAGAGATGTACTCTGTAGCCGAGGGTCAGAGAAATAGCTTTGTAAGTGCTTCTTCGAGTGTCTGTGTAATACATTAATCTGGGATGTTTAGCTGTCAATCTGGAATCATACTGAATACATTTCCAGTCTTAATTTAATGCTTAATTAAAAAAAATTCTTAAATAATTTTAAATTGTAATTAATTGCAGACATTAAAGGTGCAGTGTGTAGAATTTTGTGGCATCTAGCGGAACGGATTTGGCAGAAATGGAATATACTGTAATATTCATAAGTATGTTTTAAATAGTGTATAATCCCATGAAAATAAGAATCGTTGTGTTTTTGTTACCTTAGAATGAGCCGTTTATATGGAGATTTATCGAAAGTTCAGACAGGAAGGCTACCTATCCTCGGCGATGTCATTCATCAGCCCGGCTGCAGGCAATCAATTAGAATCATCCACTTCCCCGGGGGAGCCAATCATCGGCCTCCCCGCGAGTATTTGTAGCCGCCTGCCCTCTCTCTCTCTGTCATTCCAGATGCTGTGTCAAGCGTTGCACAAATGCTCAAATGCCGGCATCAGACTCTCGAAATACACGATCAATTCTCTACCTTTAGCATCGCGTGCAGCAATTCTGTACTTCACCCACATCATCTCACCATGTCCGATCCCAGCCGCAATCCGTCCCGGTCGATTTGTCAGAGTCGTCCCACTCTCCCAAAGAGCGGTCTCCCATCTACAGCTTTCCCATTCAAGAGAACCGACAGCGCAGACCAGCGCGGAAGGCAGCTTCCTCCTCGGAGGAAAACCTCCACAACGGCTACACCCGCCAGGCTCCGCCGCTCACTCCAACCAGCCAGAGGTCGGAGAGAACCAGGAAGTCCTCCCCGGACATCCCTTCACCCCACATTCACGCATCAACCAAGATGAGTATACTCCGGTTCATTCCACGCCTCGGCACATAGCAACACACCCAATCCGCACGCTCTCAAGTTCCACGTCGCACGGTATGCATTCATATAGCTGGTGGTGATGCATAATCCTAAAAGCCTTGCTTTTCTCCTATCCCTCAAGCATAATGTCCCTCCAGGAGGCCACGCCACCTAGCAACGCCACCATCAGCAGCACGACGAAGCCTTCGGATCTTCATTGCTCCACCAACGCACCAATGTCTGTACCGCTCCAAAGTCGGTTTCGCCGCACCAACCCCAATGGCGGAGCGTCACCGCTACAACGATCAGCGGATCGTCACCGCTGCATGTGTGAGAGCGTCACCGCTGCAATGACGGTTTTAAACAAACCACGTTCAGTTTCCCGTCTGGCTTTTCACCAGCAATAACCCTTCTCCCTGTAACAACCTTAGGAGTCTGCCGGGTAAGTCCACCCGCCCATCCTGCGGTCCGCCGAGATCCCTCTTCATCCATATATATTCATATTACATTCTGTACAAGCTATGTAGAATCATGGAGTCCTAATGCCATAGGCATATGTTTCCTTCACCTAGTCTCTCCTGATTGAAATGTACATAGGGTGCGGGTTCTCTTCCACGGAGGCCGCCATGTTGCGCCGCCATGTTTCTACAGTAGCCCAGAAAGGACAAACCAAACACTGGCTCTAGAGAGGGCATTTCGCATTAGATTCTCGTAGATTCTCCTCCACTCGTAGATTCTCCTCCACGCTTAGAAGGGGAGGAGGAGGGGTATTACCGCTAGATGCAGTTAGATGCCACAAAATTCTACACACTGCACCTTTAAGTGACACCGGTAGGCAAGTCCTGCTAGGGGCTCTAAGAATTGAAGTTGTTGAATTGAAGTTTCCAGGCAACTAAGAAACCTCAAAAAATGAATTGGGTAAGAACATATTGGCTTACATTACGTGGAGCCAAATGAGCTGATTTGCCGAAGTGCATATCAAGAGTCAATATAAACCTGATCAAATGCATGGTTTGTGACCAATTATCTTTTTTTCAGTATAACATGTCAGGTTCTGTTAACAATATTGTGAGCTTTCCATTTTTGAAAAGGAGATTTAACATGTTAAGACTTAAATCTGTATGTAAACACAGCTACAGCAGAGCGGTGAGTTTCTAGTACAGTGTTCAGCGAGGTTCTGCTATGAACAGTTATGAATGATGGCAAGTACATGTAACTGAGTGCAAGTAACTAGTTACTCTCCACCTCTGTTGAGTGAAGAGGCGTTGAACGTCTCTGCCATACCTGTGAGGGAGCGTCTGCGGCGTCGGGTGCTGCCACAGCCTTCGCACTCAGAGAACTTTGACCAGGCGGTGAGGGTGCAGTCGTCCTTGCAGGCTACGCGACACTCTCTGACCTGCAGGGGCGACGCTCCAGCCCACCTCAGGCACTCCGTCATGTCGGTCGCTTCCCCATCCTCCCCCACACAGCTGACTCCTGGGGACACAGAGGCGGGCAAGTATGTCGCTCTGATTAAAAATAATCCCCCTGTACCACCCCACACAGATTCAATAGGCTCTCCCATCTCCATCCAGTAAATGCACCAGCTCCTGTTCTGAATCTGGGCTTTGACTGATGGCAACAGAACAGAGCGGCAGAAGTTCAGGGACACGGGTTTGTGATGAGATATAGCTTTGTCCTGATGTATTGAACATTTTCTCAAAGAAATGTTTCGACAGCCCCAATGCCTCGCTTTTGTGCACCCACCACAAAAGTCATCGTTCCAAAAGGCAGTCAATTTCTTGAATCAGAATGAGAAGTTTATTTCTGCCAGGTACATTTACATATATGAGGAATTTCTTCTGGTGAGGTTTGGTGCACTTCAGAACAGACCATAAGCATTAAAAAATAAAAAGCTTAACAGTCCGGAGTAGAGTAGAATAACAAAATAAAATCGGATAAAAAGATTTTAATAATTTTTTATTAAAATGTCAAATATATACAAATTTCCAAAAATACAAAACAGAAATAGTCAGATATCCATATATACAAATGCGATACTATGCACAGGATAAATTTATTGTCATGGTATATAGGTTAAAAATGCTAAATTATAATATGAATTATCACTATAAGCTAAATAGCTTATTACCGTAGTAATGATTTTCGAGAAAATCATTATCAACCTATTGAAAACAGAAGTCAGCTGCTCACTAGATCCTTTTCAGTTCGCCTATAGGTGTAATAGAGGTACGGACGATGCGGCCATAACATGGTACATTTTATATCTAAGCACTTATGGATCCTACCTCATATGTACTTCTTTTATTTGTAGATTTTAGTCCAGCAATTAATACGGTATAGCCGCACCTATTAATTAAGAAGCTGAATGACCTTAATGTCCACCCTCTCAGTACCACTCGTTTTTAACCAATCGTAAACAACAGGTCAGTGTTAATGGTACTCTCTCAGAACCTAGAACCCTGAGCACGGGAGCCCCCCCAGTTCAGCTGTCCTTTTTACCTTATACACTAACGAGTGTAGAAGCTATAACCCCTAACAATCACATCATTAAATTCTCAGATGATACTGCCGTCTTAGTTTTAATGAAAAATGATAATGATCTATCTGACTACTATTCAGAGATACAAAGGTTTGTAAAATGGTGTGATGGCAACCACCTTGTCTTGAATGTTAAAGACTGAGGAGATAGTGTTTGACCCCGGGGGAGTTGGCAACCACAGGCCTGTGGTCATCCACGATGAAACCATCTCACACGTCGACAAATACCTTTGTGTTTTTTATTGACAACTCATTAACCTGGAACACCCATGTGGACAGTCTCTGTAGATTACAACATCGAGTGCACTTCCTGTGTCGACTTAAGAGTTCATGGTGTTGATCAGAAATTTATGTTAGTCTTTTATCAGGCAGTCTTATCAGATACGGCATCACAGCTTGGTTTGGTAATCTCTCCGTGCAACTAAAGTCCAAACTGGTCTGATTGATGCAGACTGCATGGAAGATTATAGGGGTAAGACAGGTTGGGCCCCACTGCCATGGGGTAGAAACTGTTCTTGCTCAGTGAAAAATCTTTTGTCAGGTCTCTTTCAGATAACTCTGAAGCAAGTCGGTATTAAAAAAAAAAAAAAGATTTATTTGCAAGTCTATCAGTGAGGCAGTGTGGAGTTGCCTGGCCAAAGACAAATGCAAGCATCACAAACGCAGCGCCATGGCTGCGCTGTCTAATGTCTGATGTTGAGATAATTACTCGGAACACACAGCGAGACCAGATGGCTTTTTTGTTTCTTTGTTTTCATTTTCGCAAAGCTGATCATGCAGTACTTGCTCAGCTACAAACTGGACCTGCATGGTTGAACCCATTCTCCCATAGGAAAGAAATCTGTAAAAATCATATATGTTACATCATATACAGTATGATATGTTATATCAATCTATAGGAATCATATACAAACATACAACATAATTATGTTTGTCATACATTTATTACAGACTTTACATACTATATGTTAGTCTATGCTAGTGTTGCATGCTTATCCATTTTTATGAGACACGTATACAAACAAATTAAAGAGCAACTTTCAGGTTGGCATACCCAGTGAACTAATGTGTGGGGAAATTATATAGCAAGTCGATGAAAAAAAAATTTTTTTTTTTACAAATTACAGCTGGACTCATTTTTGTAATGCAATTAGCCACGCCCACCTAAAGATCTGACATTGCCCTCGAACTTGAATGTAGCGGAGACTGTTACCAGGACTGGTACCGGGCCTCAGAACAAAAAAAAAAAACCCAAAAACTGATTGTTGGCAAAAAAACATGCTTGTACGGGTGGCGGGCATGTTACATGCGCAATGATTCTGTCATAAACCCTTGCTTTAAAAGACAGGGTGTGTTTTTATTTTAGATTTATTTGTTTTCAATAGTTTCCTACTTGAATGAAACAAAATAAAACTACTGTGTCACCATACATACCACCATACATGTCTCTCCGTTGTTCTCTTTAACTTTACCGCGGTCGCTGTTGGTATGGGACTGTATTTTGTAAAAACTGGATTTTTTTGTGTAAATACTATAATAATATAATAATAAATCCTGCACTTCTGTAATGGTGAGACTTGTCTCTCTGCAGAACCATCGATACCCGCCCTTCCACTCTGCTTCTCAGGTGCTTGTGAAGGCACTGCCAGCCCATGGCCTCAGCTCTATTATTTATTTTGTTTTTATTTTATATTGTTACAGCTAGAGTTTATGCAAGCTACACAAACACATTACTTCACCATACTAAATAGCTGTGAAGCTGACTGACCTGCCGACTGACTACCCACCCTGCTACTGCGCTGTGGCAGTCGGTTAGACTATGTGTGACGTCACCGGCTGAGGTATAAAAAAATGGCCTTTTTTACCCGCAAACTTAAAAGACCTATATTTTTCCTATTTATTTGCCTGTAAAAAAAACCATCTTCTCCATAAGCCCAAAATTGTAAATTCTTAAAAACCTGATAGTTGCTCTTTAACTAGCACATACTAAAAAGTATAATGTATGAAATCTGTAAGAACTGGGCCATCTTCATGTCAAGAATTATATACCATTGTTGTATGATTCGATTTTTCTCATATGGGAAGGTTACCATTGAGGGCCTATTTAAGAATATACACACAGGCAGAACTATCATATCCTTCCACCAAGGCAAGCATCTCTGCTTTGTCATAAAAGAAGGAGCTAATTGCAGCTAGTACTGAATGAAAGACAAGTACATAACAAATCCAGCCAATGCTACAGTACAAACAAAACAAAACAAGGCAAACTTGCCTTATCCTTAAAAAAAGTACCTTGTATTGATTGAGCTGTTTGGGGATGCACAGTGATGAGGAGGTTTGAATCATGATCACCACTCTTAACCGGGGGGGATAATTTCCCTAATTGCCAACGTTGACATTTTGGAGTGCACGGCATTAGTCGGGAGGGGGTAAGGAAAATGTCACACAAAGAGGGGCGATGCCCGTCTAATACTGCCTCTTGTTTATGTACCGGGTCTTTCAAACAGCAGAAATCAAAACCAGAACAGCGCTTTCATGGATACAACCTTCCCTCTGGGAAGGGGCTGTTATCATAGAATTCGACCACCCCCGTCACCAGCACCCACACCCCAACGCCTTTAACAGTAAATTGATCTACAAACATGCCTTTAACACAGCGTATTGATTCCTATTTGACTTTTAAATTTTGCCCTCTGACAGAAAGTGTCAGGTTTATCCGCGCCCAACGAGATCGCGTGGGAGTGCGGTTGAGATGCAAGAGCTCTTAACGGCATTGTTGAGGGTCAATGATAGCTGAAGTTGAAAGTTAGTTTAGCTTAGTTTATGTACAATTCCTGTTCAAAGGAAAAAATATATATACCAGCACCCTCTCTGCATATTTAAAGTGTATTACTTGTACTTTTGTCAGTGATAATCTATATTTAGCTTCACTTCAGATATGTCAGACCTGTCTGCATGTCTCCAGAAAAGTAGGTAAAAGCTGGCACGGAAACCATTCATCAACAGAAAAAAACATGTTGTTCCAGGTATACATTTTTTTTGCTAGTTTTTGGATTTCTCAGTTTGGCCACTTCTGCTGCACTATTCTTCTTCTTTCCACCTCTACCTGCACCCCAATTCCCTCGCATCACTTGGGTCTTTTATTAGCAGTGCTCCCGGGGTGTGAATCAGACTGACATTCTGATTCAAATTCACGAGCCAGTCCATTTCTAGCCCAATTTATTTCAGCCTCTCTCCTTCAGTCCGAATTGCCAACGTTCTTTTTGTTAAGGGTGCGTCTGCCGCCGACAAGGATCATCGTTGATTATGCATCTTCTGACAGAGGTGACAGACCTGTTCCCAGCTACTGTATTTGAAGACACTCGTCTAGCTGTTTAGAGTAGTACTGTTCGAAATCGTCGTCCTTTAAACACATCACACTTTTAATTGAGGCTTCCTTTCTGATGAAGATTTAAGGATGCAGCGAAGTGCTTCAATCTTTTTTTTTTAATCAGTCAAACAATATGTATATATATGTATTTTCAAACTTTGCAATTCTGCTCAGCCTTTGACTGTTAAAGATCTTGAAGTCCTTGAAGCTTCCAAACCAGGTTCAGGCCAAGGGTAGGTGTCACATCTGTCGACACATGTGTTTTAATGTTCCTTATCTGTTACTGCAGGCATGTCAGGCCGAACACAGAAACATACAGCCCAGCTGAAGTCAGACATTAGTATTCTCTGAACACCATGAACAATGAACAAGATACACAGAAATGGATGGGAGTGCTCAATCAGCACCAGGGCATTGTGGCTCTAGGCTACATGTCTCATGTGTCTTGTTGTTTTGTCTAACCTGACCTTGAATCTGCTCTTGTTGTGCCTGTGCCATGTATCGAGGTAAAACTTTGTTTAGCATTACACGACGGTGATGAAACAGCTGTACTAATTTTGGCTGATAATTCTTGAAAAGCATGACAAGCTGTTTTCCTATGGCCTGTTACGAAGAATTCATATTTCAAACTTCCCACTTCAAATCAGCGGTTGAGGTGTCATAAATAAGGCGGTAATGGTCTCAAACGTGCAATCGTACATTATAAGTTTGCGTGAAAGTGCCGTGCGATCTGGCGGTGAGGCATTGTTTGAAAGGCCATCGCTCTCTGTCTCCTCGCGCTCTGCACGAAGCACCACTCGTGCTGGTTCACCAAGTGCAATTTACAGTCTACTGTCTCACCTGATTTACTCAGCCATATGCTGATGAGGCAAGTCTTTTGGCACAGCACCATTCTGCAGCCCAGTCATTTACATTCTCTGGTGGAGAATATGTGTGAAATTTCTTTAACTTCCCCAAATGCTTTTTTCACCCATGTATTTATACCCATGTATCGATTCCTGAGGAAAATCTACTGAATGATAGCCACTGGGATGCAGGATTCTGCCTTAGCATGCTACCTATACAGTGTAAACTGCATGGGGTTTGACAGACTGCTTTCAATGATGGGTTCACCATTTTTCAACCCAGGCCTTTCAACCGGGCCATTAAAATGTTGGTTCCCATCATTTATAACTCCATAGCACAACCTCATTAAACACTTTACTACTGAGAACTAACCGCTCTTTAAGATGTTAAATCTCCTTATCAAAAACACTCACAATGTAGGCAGTCCCTATATGGCGCTGAAAAACTTGACAAACCGTGCATTTTATTTGGTTTTTCATGGTTTTATCGACTCTTTTGCACTTCTGCAAATGAGCTCTTTTGGCTAGATACGCATAAACGAGAAGAGACTAGAAACAGGAAGTTGCAGCACTTCCAACTGATGTTACCCTTTGTATGTACTGCAGCAATCGCAAAAAGTAGTTCTAAATAAGATGTGATATAACTGTTACTCAAAATATGTTCAAAAATACACTAAGACATGCTATAATGTAAGTTTGCTGTATTCAAAAATTACTTTTTATTTTTCTTTAAGGCTTAGAGGTTTGCCCCGTTGGACTGCATTTAAGCACGCTGAAAAGCTGCAGTAGAGTTTCTCAATAAAGAGGCTGCAAGGTTGTGCTATGAACAGTTATAAAAACTGAGTTGAAAAATAGCGAACCCTATCCTTTAACGGCCTGTGTGATATACGAACATCTCATATAGGCATCGCTTTGCAGGGGAAAGATTGGTTTGCCTTAATCTATGTAATCACGCAATATCATTTTCGCACATTTATTGCCACCTTACAGTATATTAAGGGAAAGTAAATCTCAGTAATTTAAAAAAAAAAAAATTGAAAAAAAATTTTTTTTTCGAAAAAAATTTACATTTTGTTGAAATTCCTTCCCTCAGACTTAAGCTTTTGAAATGTCACCGCTAGTTAGCTTAGCCCTTTCCTAATCATATTCAAATACTTAGCTGTAAAGGTCAGTGAGGGGTATTCTAAATCTGGGAACACCACAGACACTTTTTTTTTAAACATCATCACACAAACGAAAAAACGAAAAGTCACACAAACACACTTGAGAAATGTCTCTCATAATCAGCCTAGCAAGTGAGGAGGGGGGGGGGGGGG
>OMKR01050608.1:0-10846 GCA_900302355.1 Cyttopsis rosea
GCTCCGGTCCTACTGTTGTCGGGTTAAAGGTGTCTGTAACGTAGTGTCAATGGGGCGTTTTAAGGCGAGAGGAGCCACATGAAAACGGACCAGTTGTATCATGTAAAGCAGCCTGATGTGCCGGAGGTTGGAGCCCTGGAGCTAAACAGGGAGGGACGGAGGGAGGGACGGAGGGGTGAATGGAGGGACGGAGGGGTGAATGGAGGGACGGAGGGGTGAATGGGTGAATAGTTACCAGGACGATGAGCGGCTTGAACTCCACGGGGCGGTCGTTGCCCCTCACGGGGCGGTCGTTGCCCCTCACGGGGCGGTCGTTGCCCCTCTCGCAGCGTCTCAAGTCGCTACATCCAGGATACGTCCAGATCCGCTAACTTCTCTCGGCGTGTTTACCTTTTCCTCTCCCGCTCGACGCGACTCTCCCCCCGGAGGCTCAGCAGCCTTGTTGGGCGCGAAGCGGCTTGTTTCGGGACGATGCAGCTCACAGAGGAACTGCGAAGCCGCCTTTCCCCCGCTTTCTATTAGGAGCCAAGACGAAAACAATGAGGATGCCCGGTGGTTCTCAACCTGGGGTTCGCGGACCCCCCCCGGGGGTCCTTTCAGAGGTTCCAGTGGGTCCCCAAAAATCAGACTCTGAATAGAATGGTTAGACTTCACTCAGGGATTGTACTGTAATGACGTTTATTTAGCTGTTAACTCCCCAACTATAGTATAGACGGTGTGGGAGTTTGGACTGAATCATATCTAACAATAGAAATCTGAGAATATTGGGGCCCGAGGGGTCCTCTGATCGAACGTGCTGCCTTATTATGCACGTGTCTAAAATATGCAGCAAACCGCTTTATAGTCCAGTGATTCTCAATCACTGGACTATAAAGAGATTTGCTGAATATTTTAGGTTCCCGGGGGAACGTGTGGGTCAACATTAATGGACCTAAGTAGTTGCAACATTTTCCTTTGCTGTTGCCAAAGTGTAAAGGGGGAAAAAACAGGGTTCAATGGCCCCGCATTAGTAAGGTGAACGCGGGAGAATGGACGCCAAGCCAAATTTCATTCACTACCAATCTCACTCAGTGTGAGATAATTAAATCACATATTATATTAAGACTGAGCACAACGTCAATGTCTGGAGCTTTTTCTTTCCCCTCTAGGACCGGTCGATACGGTGGGATTTATTATGATGGGGACTGTGCGGAATTTTACAATAGATCGATATACATCGCATGCATCATCTGCTTATACATTTAAATCCCTATGTGAAGTAATCTAACCTATGATTTGTATGTTGTCTATGTTGTATGTATGTTGATTTGTGTGATTCATATTATTAATGTTGCCCACTCTGCATCCATTGCAGCCCGGTCATCCTGGAAGGGGGATCCCTCCGTCTGTGCACCCTTCCCCGGGTTCCTTCCTTTTTCCCAAAGGCTTTTCTGGGAGTTTTTCCTGGTCCGGTTGGAGGTTTAGACCGAGGGGATGTGGTTGATTTCTCTGTGAAATGTGGGTTCGTAGCTTTGAGACTGTATTGTGATTAAGGGCTGTATAAATTAACATGACTTGACTTGGGGCTATTTCCCGACAGTAAACTATCTTCCTATCTCATTCATGCTATGTCATTTGTTTAAGAACACATTAGTCACTAATTGCTTACCAATCTGTAAGCCTGTTTGCTCATAAAGTAATGGTAAGTTGGTAACAAGAACAGTCTCTTTGTTACCACTACCAGTTGGAATTACATGAATTCCTGTGCTACTGTAACTTGATTTTAAACTTGATTAGTACATTCCACATTGTCATGAGAGCCTGTTCCTGTGTTTCTGATCTGTATGCTTAGTCACTCTTATGAAGAAGTACCTGGGGAGATGGAGCATGTCGTGCAGTGCAACCTTTCCAATCATCCAAAATGAGACACTTGACAAGGGGAGGGAGTGTACAGTATACCATTAGATACCAATCGGCACTTTCTCATCTGCACAACATCTGTTTCTCTACGGCTCGTGCACAATTTCTGTTGCACCACAAATGCACCTGCAACTAAAGTAATGAGGCGCATCGGGTAGAACTGTGAGCTAACACAAATTGGAAACGTTTACATTCATTGACATAACAGAACTGTGAGCGGAAATATCATGCTTTATTGGCCAAGGAAAGCACAGGTTGCATGGAATTGAAACCAGAAAGGCATTTTGTTCTTCTCTTAGCCAGAATTCAATTTTTAGATTTTACGCCTACTCGTGGAGGCTGTTGGTCTCAAAGTTTCTCTCGCAGCGTTTTGGAATGAAGTCGTGCCCTTCCCTGCCTTTCCCTCCACGCTTTTATCTGTGCTTGCTTCATATTCCCTCCATATATTCCCTCCTCCAACCCAGCAACCCAGCTCAATTCTCTGGAATAATAAACTGTTGGCTGAGCAGTTGGGCATTCTTTCCTTCTTTGCTAGCCCACGTTCCACACTGTCTGACGCATCATACCAGAGCATTGGATTTGGTCGCACGGGAAGTGCTTTGAAAGCTGGGGCCTTGTGAATCAGTACAAGATTTTATCTTTATTTCAGTGGTCACCGAGTTTTTCTCGCCACGGGTCCTTTTTTTTTTCAGAGATCACAGCAGTTTCAAATCAGCAAAGAGCATCCTCTCCACCCTCTCTCCTCCAATAAGGAATAAACGTTCTTGCTGCTATTCTGTCTACAAGCACATTAAAGGAGCCGGTACACTCGCAGCGAAACGGAACCTTTCTTCATTCATAGTGTGCATGCATTTGAAGAACAAACTTGACGAACATATTCGTGAACACTGTTGTTAGAATACTTTTCCACCAAATACTAGAGTTTTTGTTGCGGTTCATTTGATCATTTCATGATGGTGGTGTTCTGGGACACATTTGTTCTTCATTTAAAGTATGCTGCTCAACAGTCTGTGCACCGAAGAGAAATATCCCACAGGCATGACTGAAATGCTGAAAGTACCAAAGGATTCAATTTTTAGATTAGATTCAACTATATTGTCATTGCACAAAGTACTGAGGAAACAAAATGCAGTCTCTGCATTTTACCCATCCTAGTAACTGGTGGAAAAAAAAAACTTGGCAGGCCCTGTGTCTGGGCAACAACGACTCCAGTTTCATCCCTTATGTGTACATATACATCAGACTGCGAGGTTCCTTCTTAGCGCTGTCAGGAACTCCTACTTGTGCTAGATTTGGAGCTGGCCTATGTTGTGCAAGTACACGCAGCAGAAGCTTTCCGCCATGCGGGTTTGGACATGCCAGCTCTTGCTAAATGGATATAAGGTGTAAGCTGCAGGCAGTGGGTTGGGTATTTATTACCTGTGACACCAGGGCTGACACCAAGGATTCCTTTTGAAAATACATTTTTCTCAGAAGGAATTTGGAAAGGTGTTTCAGTGACATTGACAAGGCAGGATGACAGAGTTGCTTCTGGCGTCGATGCCATGTTAATTTATGTGTATCAATTTGAGGTCAGGCCAGAAAATGCAGCTTCTTGCTCGGTGTGTTTGTCATTATGAAATGTTGCGCAAATTCATATACTTGCATGCGTGACTGGCCTCAGTTTGCTCAATTAGATTAAAACCCAGTGTCTACACTCTATATTTTACAATCAGATCGCATTACTCTTAAGTACAACTAACTTTTATACATCCCAAAGGAAAATTGTATGTATGTAACACTGCACAAAGCTAGCTAGCAAGTTACTGTAACACAATTGTGTACTTGCTCCTGCCGCTCCTCAGTGTTCAGCTGATCAAACTGCCCCATTTCACTCTGGGCTTTCCCGCAGTCTTGAAATAGAAGTCTTTTTAGTTCCTTTTGTTACAAATTGGTGACAGTTTCTGCTCAGTCATGGGCACAGCTTGAATTCGATCGAACAAGACTCGTCGTCCTCATTTTTGGAATTGGCTGAGTGTGAGATTTGGCAGGAGGCCATTTCGACGCTGCTTTCAAACGTGTTGGTAATGACGATTACATAAACTTTGAATTTAGAAATTGAAATTCAATACAACCTCCCTGTGCTTTTGCATGGCTCTATCATTCTAACTCAGGCCGACTGAGAACCCCCCCGACACTGCCCGCAGCGTAAAATTTAAATTTTTGCAGTATCTGCTCAACTGAGCTTGACGAGACATGTTCGTTCTGTGTGACTTTTCTGCTCTTTAAAAACACATTTTACTTGGCGGTTATTATGATTTAATCCATTTTTTTAATACATGTCCAGTTGTAGGATCTGCTGAAACATGGTCCTAAGAGAAGGCGATGAGACCCTGTTTGGGATCTGACAGCTTCAGAGGAACTTCCAACGACTGGCTCTGGAACAACGGCTGCTCCTGGCGTGGGGTCACACCGGTAAGACGATCCCCTTATTCAAAAATAATTAACTGAGAATATCTTGTGATTTAATTTGGGTTCTGTCAGTGGATCGCTGTTCTGTTTCAGTGTAAGACTTTGAAGAACTGTTTGAACCCAGTGACACTGTGGAACTTCTGCTATAGCCTGAAATGGCATTATTTCACGCCACTCATCTTGTTTTCTGCAGTCTTCTTGGACATTATCAAAGGTAAATTATCAGGGCATTACAGACCTGCCCTGACCTGACCAGGGCAACAAGAGACAATAGTGTCGGGACTGTGGATACCTCTACTTTTCTCAGAGCCAGAATTTACTAGTTCTTTCTAAATATTGCTATTGCTACAAAGAGAGACTTAATAATTTATGCTGTGATCTGAGATGAGTTTGATCTTGATTTTCGTCTGGTAACCAAGTTTGTTTGGCTGAAAAACAGTGGGCGTCGTGTGTGTGTGCATTTTGCCACCTCTTTCTGTTCCATTTTGTGTGTGTGTGTGTGTGTGTGTTTGCTCAGGAATGTGATTACACTGCCTCCTCTTGAGTTATCTTGTGGCTTGTGAGCCAAGAGCTAGTAACGCCAATTGTCGCTGTAGCTGTTGGCTGTGTCGGCTTCAAACACATGACGGCTCAGACCAAACACACACACATACGTATATTCACACAGTCACAAGTCCTAGAGTATATATTTATAAATATGATCCTATGAGTCCTGTAAAATACAAATATTTCTCTTTTTGAAAAGCAAATTACATGACACATTATTCTTACTGTACACACCTTTTTAGTTTTATTTTGGGCAAAATGACACTGAAGAGATTTACAACTCATTCCGATGGCAGCACTATTTTACCTTTACCTGATGTTTACCGTCCTATTCAGTGCTACTGTTTATGGCATCGCATTAATGCTTGCCCTAGCACGCTGTTCCGTTAAAAATGTAAACGCTGCAGGTGTCAAACTTTGGTATTGACTGCTGCAGAACGTTTAGAAAATCAATACCATATAAGTGTAATATGTCGATACCCAGCCCTTATCCCATGGATGGATGGACCTGTTGGCATCAGCTGCCTGTAGGAGTTACAAGCACTGTAGGATGCTGTGTGCAAACAGGAAGTTTAAGGGAGACACACACACACACACACACACACACACACACACACGAGGGAAGTGGCCAACCATGGTGACAAAAAGTCCCAGTGGAGCACATGAACGGCTACATCAAATGGAACACAGAGGTGGCAAAATACACACATACACACAGTCTAATTTATACAATGTTGTTGCACTGATCTGCAGTGCGAGACATGGGAAAGGAAGGGGGACTTTTGGTTGTAAAATGGGTGATTTTTATGTAATCTATCTATAAAAGCGAGTAATCTGTCTGTACATACGTCTGTCCTTCGATTAGCTCGACAACCATCCATTGGATCTACTTCACACTTGGCGGGTGTATCGCTGGGGACCCAAGGACACGCAGTGTTGAATTTGACGCAATTCGGACACGGGTAATATCAATAAACTTTGAATAGTTTTTTGTCAGCGTTACTAATTCATGAATGTGGAATGCGGAACCACGTCACAAAGAAGAGGGAAGAAGGATGGGAGGGAGGAAGGAAGGAAGGATAGAAGAATGAACGGAGGAAGGCAGGAAGGAGGGAGGGAAGACGGCAGGAAGGAAGAAAGGTCCTCTGTCCTTATCAGCCTGTTCCGAACCGGCACTGCAGGATGGAAGGAGGGAAGAAGGAAGGAAAGATGGGACGGAGGAAGAAGGGAAGAAGGCAGGAAGGAAGGTTTTCAAGGTACTGTGACATCATGGCATACGGCGGGGGGTGGGGATTGGAAAGCTGCAAGCAGCAACCCGGCATGTTTACAACGGCACTGCACTAGTGTGAGGAAATGACAATATATGATCTCATTCTTCCATGTGCGTGACTCAAGGGCATATTGGAATAAGAAGGATGAGTTGGTTTCAGACAGCTCACTGTAATTTAGAATCATGCTCAATAGGAAAGGTTAAATAACAGCTTTTTAAGGAGCAATGTGCATTGTTGTCCAGTGTTGCACCTCAAACTCTTTACACGTTGAGTTCTTTAGTAAACAAGCTTTTTTGCAAGCAATCTACCTGCTGCCCTCCTACCAGCACCAGAAACTGTTGATGTTCTGTCATTAATAAAGCAATAAATAAAACAACACCCGTCGATCCCTCTAGAATAATCTAGTTAGGTGCACAAATATGATATGTCATAAATCTCCATAAACCAGCTCTAAATGGCTTAGTCGGCTACCAAACTGGGACAACAACCACCAAGTGCCAGCATGAGTATTTCACCAAGGTTATTAGGTGGGCACCCTCTTTCACTCATTCTTTTGTTCGTTAAGCCCATGACGCCTTCAGAAGACTCACTAAGGAGTTCTAGTGTCCCAGAACCACCGCCCCCCCGCCCCCCATACCCGGCAATTCATCATGATAAACTAGATATTGTCTAGTCTTGATTGTAATTTCCAGAGACGGCTTAACTGTTGTCTTTTTCTAGTCTTAATGGCTGCATTACAATAAAGTGATGTAATTTGCTTAACTCATTAGACCTTATTGCGTTTAGCAGAATGTATCTACCAAATGCTTCTACCTGTACCTATCTTATTATATACTGCAGATTGAAAATATAGATTATTTCTTGGCAATATTACCCTCCCCAAAAAAGTATTGCATAAAAACACCAAGCCCGAAAATATTGTTGCATCGTTGATATCCACGTGTCAAGTGAAGAAAATATCTAACCGTCTATTAGTTGGCTAAACCCCCCCGATACACCTATATGGAGTATCAGTACCTGTATTTTTCTGAAGAGTATTCTTCAGAAAAATGTCTGTCACCGTGGCATCTAGTAAGTATATGAAAATATACTCATATTTCTATATGTAAATGCTATTTAGAGCAGTTGTATTGTGATTACTCTATATTGGTTCATCTTGGCTAGTATGCCTGTAATGTTCCCCCTTAGGAATATTTGAACTACAGAACATGTCCTTTTGTCATCCATTTGCATTGGTTATCTTGTTTAGATCCTAACAACAACAACAACAACAACAACAGTCTCCCTATGGTGATAAATTGCGGCAGGCAGTCTGCCCGCCACTTCGAACACACTGTCCATTAGCTAAATTCCAGCCTATTTCATTATCTAAGTGGGTGGGTGTGTACAGCAGTCCCATGGGAGCATATGAGCTCCCACGTGCTAGAAAAGTAACAGCCACTCTGGCTTTGAACGGCACCAAGGCAGGGCTTGGATCTAGACCAGTTCACAGTAATTGTATCACACTATTTATAATACAATTAGGTGCAAACTTAGTGTATTCCGGTTGAATCACCTCTATTCTGTATGGTGAAATTGCAGTGATGTTGTTGTTGTTTAGATCTGTCTTGACATGTACAATGAGTAAAGCCCCAGCCATCCTTGTTTTGGCCCTCCAGTGGGAACGAGGCTGTCAACTTGGCCTCGGTGTCAGATTTCCCAGCTCTCCACTGCCGCTAACACGGCGTGGCCTTCCATTGATCTATAAACTGCTCTTCTAGTACAACCCCGGGGTTGTACTAGAAGAGCCTCCCGACCTCAATGACATAACGGACGTGCAGACAGAGGGTTGCCAGACTATAGGTATAACCTCAAGGTGCCTTTTTGAATTTCCATGGGCTTACTTTGATTATGTGTATTTAATGCTAGAGAAGTTATTTGAGCTTGTAGAGAACAGTGTCTGGGCCTCTGCTGACTGTGATTTGGCGAAGGCTGGCAGGAACGCGATACCTTCCCTAGACACCTAGACAATGTCCTTCCACCACTTGAATGGGGAGCGTGGTGTTGAGCAATGAACAACTCAGCAGCAGAGTCTGAGAAAAACGTTATTTGTGTACAGGTTGTTGTTGTGCTATGCCTTTGCTGTGGTAGCATGACACAACCTTAAATATAGGCACCGGGCAGCTAAGGTATGCATTTGGATGCTTATAAAGATTATAATTCTTTAAAGAAAAATACATAAATACATATTTATGCATTAAGCCTACCCTCTTCTCTAGACTGACTGACTAAATCTTACATTAGCTAAGCCGAAATTCAACAGTATTTGTCCATTCAATATTGAAGAGTACAATATGGTATCACCAGGATAGTATTTACTGAGATGTCATGGTCAGGAAGTGTTCTGCACGATTTTAGTCGGGGTCCTTATGTTGGAGGAGACCCATGCGAACACGGGGAGAACGTGCAAACTCCACACAGGAAGGCCCCTGATCAAGAGCACCGGAGCACGGTGCCAACAGCGCCCCAGGCGGGAATCAAACCCAGGATCTTCTTGCTGTGAGGCAACAGTGCAGACCACTGTGCCACCGTGCGAGCCAGCGTAAGGTCTGAGGATTTCATCCCGGTACCTAACAGCAGTCAGGGTACCGTTGGCTGACATGGAGGTCTGTGCGACCCTCCAAGGATATGCCTACCCACACCATCACTGACCCAAATTATGTTAATGTTATGTTGTCAATTTCATTTGCACCAAAGCAGATGAAATTGATTCACAATCACTTGTGCTTCCTAAATGGACAGATTGATGTCCCTGAAGTTTAACTGACTTGGTGTTATACTGTGACAATTAAGTGTTCCTTTAATTTTTTGAGCAGTGAATTTAATAAGACCTGGGTTGAAAAATACAGAAACTATACTTCTGAACGATCTTAAAATAACAATGTTTTTAATGTATAAATTTCAGTATACTCAGTTGTCCCTAGTTCCACCGGGGATGAAAAGGATTAAGTTAGCAAATCAGCACCTGAAATCCTATAATGTCGCCTCTAATAATTACCTGCATGAAAAAGCGCTATTCCACCACTGCGAATTACATCAGTGATGCCTCTTGCAGTTTGGATGTGTTGATACAACAACAGCACGACTTGCTCCCAATATATTGCCTCAAACCACAATGACACACATAATACCCGGACTGCAGATTGGGGATTACCCAGCTCTACCCTTCTCGCTCATTTCTTCTGCTTTAGATGTTCTTACCATCAGTAATCAAAATGTTTAACCCCTGTGGGAATAGCAATATAAACAGAAGTTTAGAAAAAAAAAGATTATTCCAGGGAGGGTTCCTACTTTGTAATATGCCCACAGATCTTTCCCCAGAAATATCCATGTTGTCTCTTACCCATTTTTTGCCCAACAAACCTGGTGATTATTTATTTTATTTTATTTTATTTTTTGAAATTATATTTATTGGATTTTCTTTAGTAAGAACTTAGTGTTATTTGATGTTTTTGTTAACAGCATAGGACCCTGGCTGTAGGCGTTTAGCATGAAATTAATCCAATGATGTCCAATTAGTTCGACAGCAGTGGCTAAAGGGCTGCTAATATGTTGGTTCTGCTTCTACCCATATTATCCATTTTTCAAAGCGTTACTGATGAAGACCGTGTAGAGCCAAGCATGTGGGATGGACGTGGAGCACATCTCTCTCTTCTCTAATCATACATTTGATGTCAAATTCTCATGTCAACTGAATGAAATATATCGGACAGAACTTTCTTTCTCACTGCCAAAATTTCTGAATTGTGGTGGAGTGGAGTGACCCATTTCAGTCAATTTAGGTTGAGTTTTGTACGCGTTTGGACTAATTGAGGCAGGTTTGTTTGTAATACAACTGGCTTGCGTGCAATTAGAATTGAATCACAGGTGATAATGCGTCAGAAAACATTTTTCTTATCTGCACTTAAGATCATCTATTTGTTTTCTCTCTAAAAAAGAAAACAATGTAATTTATCTTGCTCTGTGGAGATGTAATTCTGATGAAAGTCAGGTTGTACTGTACCTCATTGTCTGAGTTATTGGAAATATTGCTTAATTTCTAATATTTCAAGTTTTTTTTCCCTAGTGGCACTGGATTGTGGGGAAAATGAATCAGGATATAGCAACGGCATTCTGACATTTCATTATTTTGTCTCAGACATTTTTTGCTCCATCTTCTTTTACTCTTACAGCCAGTATGTACAGCAGAGCAATTCAGGCCTGGCTGAAAATTGCTCCTTCAATCACTGAATTTCATTTCACTGTGTTAATTTGTAATATTGCTCTTACAAGCTGGAAATTCGCCCCGTCTGTCGATCGTGTTTTTATGACAAACCTGTGAGTTTATCCTGTGGGGTGCTGACACGAGTCCAAGTGTGGCTGGTGTTTAGTAAATGCGAGAACACTTTGGCTCCTTGCATGAATTTTGAACTCCTTCGGCGTCTCTGTAAAACTTTCACTAAATTAACCGTTGCTCCCACAAATGTTTAGTGATTATCACAGTGAAAGGGTAATTACAGTATGTTGATTTGTTTTCTATTCTGCCTTTCCTCTGTCCTTTCCAGTTGCCTTAGCTACGGCATCAAGAGCATGCCCAGGGAGGGGTCTGTGTATTAGTGGTTACTGGAGAAATATGATTTGTGGTTCCAAGTGAATCCTTG
>OMKR01050609.1:0-11213 GCA_900302355.1 Cyttopsis rosea
ACGTGTTAGCAGGGCTGTGACGATAACCGCATTGCCGCAATGCCGTGGTCACATGACATCACCGCGGTATTGAGCTCATTACTGTCATCACCGCAAATAATTAAAAAAAAATCTTTTAGGATTTCATCTTTTTGCTGGTGAAAGTCCCTATCACCAGAAAGACTGGCCTTTGGCAGCGAGCGTTGGATTTGACTCCATGCCTTGACAGACACCTTCAGCCAATCAGATTATGGATGCGCCGCATGAACACGATCTACGTCAGATGATCTCTTTCTCTTTTATTTTTACTTTATTTGTTAACTTAACAGAAAGGATATACAAATCCCATGATATAACTTTTGAAAGATCTGGAAACGCCGTCAGAGATGATCTCGGTCTATCCGCTCGCCAGCGTCCTTGTAGTATTGTGTCGTTGTGAACACCTCAGCTGATCCCAAGCTTCGAAGCCTCACGCATCTGGTCCTCCGGGGGAGCGATGAGGGGCCAAATAACAATGAAAATATGATTCTTGTCCGGGAGCGTCTTCTTCGTCACCAACGCGGCGAGCTGATGAACCAAGCTCTTTCTGAATCCAGCCGGAGAAAGAGCAGAAACATCTTTTTTTTCTGATCCAACAGTGGAAATCCAAAAGAAGAATCATTTATTGGCATTGAATAATGAAACTTAAACAGCTGCATACATTAAATTTGCCTCAACTCAACTAATTTTTCATTCCTAACATTGGTTAAAATATCATTGCTCATATGACGTAATGTGCTACATTTATTTTTGTGTCATTTTTTTGTGTCTATGCACCTGTTGTCCATGTGCTCACTCTAAAGCAAGTATGCCTTTAAAATATTAAACCGTAGGCTGAATCTGGCATGAGTGTGTGATTGGTGGAATGTCGACAGCCTCATAACGTGCCACGTGTCATCGAGCCCCAGCAGGAGTTGTCGCTGAGCATGCTGGCATGGCCAAGTTGGTGAAAAAAACAAGTCAAATACTGTTGTTTATGAGTTCACCCGTGTGTGTGTGTCTACCCTTTTGGAATTTGCCTTAGGTCATGAGGTCTATAAGTTGCTCATATGACTGTCCCGCTAAGAGGGAAAATATGTAGGTAAACACAGGCACAGGCACAGACACAAATCTTTTGTCGTTTTTACATCACCACCAAGCCATTATACTCACCGTTGGTGAACGGTGAGTATAATGGCTTGCTCTCCATCTTGCTCTCTGTCTGAGCCTGAGCCTTACTCCCTGCCTTGTTCACTGTCTCTGACTTTGCCTCTTTGCAACTTAGACATTTGTTCACATCTTGCCATTATAGTCCTGCTAATCAATAACTTCTCAACACCGAGAGAAGCATTCCATTGGGAACGCGCTGTCGCTGATGCCACACTCACACTGCAACCCCATCCATCCCTCATTACCTTTGCCGGTCCGGTGAGGGGTCCAGGTAGGCCGATCTCAGGGGGACTGGGTGGGTCAGCTGGTTGGACGCCCTTGCTTCCCTTCGTACTAGAGACGCACCGATCGATCGGCCGGTGACCGGAATCTACCGGTTTTCAGCTTGATAGGCCATGACCGGCGCCCGGCCGAACAGTGTCGGATATATCCCATTCTGTGCCGGTCAAACACAATGGTTCATGTCGGGGCGGTACACGACTTTTTACGGTAAATCCATATTTTTTCAAACGAGATATAGGATGAGACGATACCATTTATATCAATATAGTTTAATGTTGCGTTAAAATACAGAACCCGTTTCTCCTCTAAAGCAGTGCCAGTGTTTGCCCCCCCCCCCCCCTGCGCAGAGGGAGAGTCGCTTGGAAAAAATCGCAGGTTGCGGTTTTTTGGTTTTATATGGTTGCTTGTTATGAAAATCTGACGAGCAACTTCGCTTTTTTACATGGTCGCTATTTTCCCCAATGGAGAGGTCCCCGGGGCACTTGCCACCGGGCCGTGAGAAGGCGAGCGGGAAGCTGGATTTTATTTGTACAAAAAAGCTCTGTCCAGTAACCTGGAGATTTGTTTGAGTGGGAGAAGGTCCTGTAACCTGGTGCAGTTTTGGAGAAAATATAAAAGTTATTTAATAGTCAGTGTATTATTATGAACATACAATTAAATTTTCCATTAAAGAAAAGTTACAAAAATCGGAATCAGTGCATCTCTACTGATTATCCATCCTCGGGACAGGAGAGAAAGAAAAAATCATCAATTCATTCATCCAGTCATCAAATTCTTCACTGTTCTTCCGTCCCACTGATCAATTAATTGGTTGTATTTAATATATTCTCAGAGTATATGATATTGTTCTATTATATGGGGTTTATCTGGTATTATTTATGTTCGACAAACACTCCGCACTATTTTGTGCTTATGCATTCGCTTGTTTCATTCTGATTTACCAGCCAGGTAGTTTGTATGACACATTCTTTCGGAGCAACGTACACCAATAGCATCACTCTGAATTTATTTGTCTTCTATCTTCTCTATATATGTGTTATGATGTACAACAATCTATAACAACTATCGCTCTCGTCATCAAACCACAAAGGCGATTTATTTTCCCTTTTTCTTTCATCATCCTACCTTGGAGGCGACGGGGGAAACACACACACATTATTCGGTCTAGTGCACGGTCATGTGCACTAGTCTTCTTCTGTGGCATAGTGCCCGGTGCTTCAATCGTCCCTGGCGGTTCTCAAAATATCCAGTATTTTACAATATCACTCGCTTCGATCTTCTTCTGTGGACCACTTGTCCGTTCCACAAAATGCCACTAATTCTACACACTGCACCTTTCAGTCAATATCAATTGTAGGATTTGACTGATTTCTTTTTAGGATTTGACTGATTTGACTGACTTTTTTATGCTTAATTATATATTATACCCGATCACATCCCGTTGGGAATAATTAGCATTTAGTTGATCTTCGTGTGTGTTTGCACACTTCATAGGACCCCTTGTGCTTGGTTCAGTTTTCACTAAGCTCCTCCAGCATTCAGATTACAAAGCTGTGTGTGTGTGAGCTGGGTTGATTCGGCTCTCTCCAGGGCGGTGACAGGCGCAGCATGGTGGAGTAAACACTTCCTATGCTGTCCTTGTTTGACAGAAGTTACCCAGAGAGACGCCTGTGTGTGTCTTATGTGAGTACCGTATGTGTGATTGAACCGTACCATCCTCGATGCACCCCACCTGCACTGATTTGTGTGTGCGCTTTGTCGCTCTTTCTTTCACAACAGGATTACACCACCACAGGAGAGACTGATCTTTCAAATGAGAATCTCACCATTCGCCTGTGACTCTGCCCTCTGTCTCTCTCTCTCTCTCTCTCTCTCTCTCTCTCTCTCTCTCACATCTCTAATTCATGTTCTCTCTCTCTCTCACTCTCGCTCCCTACCTAAACCTATTTTTTTTTTTTTCTCCTCCACCACTCTTCTAATTTCCCCCTTTTTTTTTACATCTTCCACTCATCGCGCCACTCCATCCATCTGCTTCCAACTTGGCACTCGTCACACGGAAACCTCGAACACCCCCAAAAACGCTCAAATCAGGTGCGGGGCTAATAACTAACAATGGCACTTAAAAGGGAAGTCGATGAGCGAGCGACGTGACACGGCTCGCCATAAATCGTGTCACTAATCTTGTTGGTCGCATGGCGTCGTAAGATCTGTTGAGTTGAGCCGCTGCTCTCACCTACAGCAACGGAGCAGCCGTCTGAAGACAGAGGTGGCCTCCTGTAGGAACCTGTCAATTTCCTGGCGTATGCCTTCGCTTGCCGTGTATGTTAGCCCTGGCAGAACAACTCTACAGTGCCCAGATGCCTTCAGACAAACTGCTTCTCCCCGTCTCTTCCCGTCTGTCCATCCTAATCTTTTATTTCTATCTGTCTGAGGTTGTCAACATCGCTGACCTCACGTTCACTGATTAAAACAGTCCCGTCTTTTTGGCCTCCCGGCCAACCACGCACTTTCGCTGTTGACATTGGCATCGCTCCTGAGTAGAAGGTAAGGTGCCGTGCGTTCCTTTAACTTCATTCTCTTTGTTTCCTTCTTTCCCTCCTTCTGTCTTGGTTCTTTTTTCTATCTGTCCCTCCCTCCCTACCAGGAAATGTCATGTTATGGTGTAGTGGCACCACATCATCGTGTCCTTCTACCGCTTTTCCAAACAAACAGAAGAAAAGCTTTATTTTATTGGTAAACTAGCTCTGAAAGGCTGCCAAGCAAGCTTTGGCTCAGATTTGGCTGCTGTATCAAAAGGCGGTGGTGCTTCGGCCATTCCACATGCCGCAGGGGTGGCCAAGCTTTTTGCTTTGATGGTCCCAGAGCCTTAAAAAGCATCTTGTTTTTGTGGTTTCTTCTTTAAAGACGCCGTCCAGTGCCAGGACTTGGCTGGGCTCTAACTGGTTTTAATCATGGAGTGGCTTTGACTTTGGCTGTGCCAAACTCTTGACCAGTCCCTGCCTATTCATGGCTGGTGCCAGTATGCTGGATGTCCGCACCACAAGGAGCACCCCCCTCCACCACTAGACCACCTCTGGCATGGACTTTAGAAGCCATCCAAAGCCTAATTAACGATTGTGGGCTAAAAGAGATGAAAGGCCAGCTTTGGGGGGTAGCTACCAAGGCTTATTCAAGTATTTATTTTTCCCTACAAAAAACTGTTTGCTACTGCATCAACACACCATGTTATGTAACGCTGCTCCTGTGGTCACCATTCCTGGGCGGGCTCATAAAAATCGAATTTAAATTTATGCTGTTTGATCATATGTGTACAATTACTACAAAAGCAAGTAGTATGAAGTGTAGTGTTTGCCGTCCTCTGCAGTCGTCCTCTACAACTGTCTGCTTTCGTTGGCAGGCTCTCTATCTACCTGCATGGCTCCCTTTTTAGCTGTCTGTCAGTCCAGTAGTTTGTCTGTCTGTCTGTCCAGACCGTCTGTGTCCGTTGGTACCGCTGCCGATTGCCTGATGGATAATCCTTCTGCATGGCAGGGGATCAAAGGGAGGCGTACATGGCCCAAGGCATGCAGAGGCCAGCGCAGTATTGAAGTTTTGTAGTACTCTAGCATTGTACCACACAGGCCTCTGCAGTTTGAGTCAGAACATCAGGGTTCATTCGGCAGCCAAACAGCAGCCAAGTCCCTTGAAGACTCCTTGATTTTGTCTTATCTTTCTAGTGGGCCTTAAAGGGGGCCTATTATGAAAAACTCACTTTTTCAGTGCTTGTGCACATACATCTGGGTCTCTGATGTGGTCTCTGAACTGTGACTCACTCTTTTTTTTTCTACCTCGCCTCGGTCAGAAAACAAGGGGTCAAAGATGCTGATCCGATTTGTCTCCCAAGCCTACATCACGTTGGCTCAGTAGAATTAGAACCGTCCCCCATCTGAGTAACTCCACCCATGGCTGGAGCGCCACCGCAGTAGACTCACTTGCGTGTCCGGTGGCTAAGAGCTAAGCTAAGAGCTAAGCATGGGAACTGCTCTGTTGTTGCTGCACCGAGCAGCACACCTCTTTTAAAACAAAGAGGAATTAATGCCAACTGTCCATGACAAAACTGCAGACGAGGGAAATGTAAGTATTTGCTGTGTGTTTCTTTCTCTCTGTGTGTGTGTGTGTGTGTGTGTGTGTGTGTCCACGGTAGGTTGACTGTGCGGCAAGCGATCCGCTCTGCTTTTCTCCAAACACATAGATGTATTTATTTTATTTATTTTATTTTCCGACTTTTCAGCAATTGAATGAAACAAAAAATCCCCGCAGAGCAGCACCGCTCCAGACACCGCGGGTGAAGTCGGAACTAACAGGCCTTGGAGATGTAGTGTGAGTGAAGATTCAGCAACTGCATTGCTTACTTCTCACATCAAATTGTCCAGGAACAGGTTTTGGTGACCGATGAGGTGGAAATAGTGAATGTTTATCGTCTTCATACAGAAGTGGGAGGAACAGTTCCGGGGTGGGCGCGGCACACGCACACGCATACACACACACTGAGACACGCACACGCATACACACACACTGAACCAGCCTGTCAGAGCCTGAAGAACAGAGACACAGGTTAGAATGGATAGAATGGATGATCTGAGCGCTGTTTTCAGCAAAACACTTCAGACATGGAGCAGGATATGGCTCCTTTAATCTCCGAAGGTATGCTCTTCATTATTCTTCCCAGTGTTTGTAATTAGCACCAGCTGATATGGTTCCCTGGCTGTCAGAAAGGGGTTCAAGCACACCCAAAAAATAAACAGATGAACAAACACACACATACACAACATGAAACCCTTTGATAGACAGTGCAGTGTGACAACATCTTGTTGTTCTGATCACCCAGGCCGGGTGATGGAACAATGTAATCAGAACAAGAAAATGTTGTTGACAAGCTCTAATCCTCCTGTATCCTCCTATTAATCACTGAATAAAATCTGTGATGCAAATGAAATGTGCAGGAATTCAATGAGGCAAACATCCAGAGCGCTACCCTGCGCAGTCTGTGAGAAGAACTGTGTTAGAACTACGGCAACTATGGCTTTAATGAGTGATTATTATCATGGGACAGATGATGTAACCGGACCGAAGTAGAAGTTCCAAGCGCCTCTGCAGCAGCAGCCTGAATTATCACAGGGACACATCTGCCAACAGTAAGAAAAGAAAATCGGAAATGACGACATCCGCTGAGATGGTAACCGTCTGCTGGAAAACTCCTGCTGGACACACTTCAGGGCAAAAGTCCACTGTGGCCGCCCTCCGTCCCTTTTGTATTTTGTTGCAATTCGTGGTGCAGAGGTTATATTGGGATGGCGACTCTGAATCCTCCTCATTAACTCAGTCAGTGGCGTCAGTGCCTGAAGACCTCCCCAAGAAAGCGTTCACTCACTGGCACTGTAATATTCTCTCGCTCCTCACTCTTTGTCCTCCTCTCGCTGTTCATCTCTTCTCTTTCTCTTTTGGCACAAACAAGGCAGAAGCACTCTTTCACGTCCAGTGCCCTGTGCTTCCTCTAACGGGGGCAGACATGACTCTCCCTCACTTCAACCTGAGGAAATGTTTAGTCCGAGCACTTGGGGATGACGCGGCTTCCACCCAGCTGATTGGGGATCACTCTCTAACTGCTATAGAAATGCTGTTTCTCTGTCATAAAGAAACCACAACGAAGAAACGATACCAAGGAATTATTTGATGCCAAGAATGCCAGAAAAAGCTAAATGTCAATTTCTTTAAAACCTATTTCTTTTTCGATTTGGACAGTGACGCTGTGCTTGTGAGTGTGTGTCTATTCACTTTCACTGAGATGTCTCTGGAGAAAGAGAGCAGATCAACTGGCACTGGGTGATACTCGAGGCGCTAATGGAGTTTCCTCTTGATTACATCCAGGTGTCACTTGAGCCACATTTCTCCTCCCGCCGCCTTTGATGTGACGCTTTCCACGCAGACGAGCGAGGCATCACATTCCAAAATGACACGTTTGACAAAACCACGCCATCGCAAGTGATCGATGGCACTAAACTGCGGCCTTGTCTCTTGACGGCTGTGTGGGTTTATCTTAAGGTTACGAGTGCTCTAGCAGCTAAAGTTCTCTCACTTAAACAAAACATTTCACCCTTTGTTCCCTCGTTTATTGACTTTGACCCTAAACCTGTTAACTCTTCTTCTTCTCTCTCGTCTCTCCCCCCTCGCGCAGTCATCCTGACGGATGAGGAGGTGCAGAGGAAGAAGGACATGATCCTGAAGAGGAAGGAGGATGAGGCGGCCAAGGAGGCGCTGAGGCCCCGGCTGAACGAGGAGCAGTCGCAGATCATCTCCAGCCTGGTGGAGGCGCACCACAAGACCTACGACGACTCCTACTCCGACTTCTCCCGCTTCAGGGTGAGGCTTTGTCCCTCCAAAGAAATCCAAAATGAAATAGTTTTATTAGGGATGTAGGGAAACATACTGTATATATATATATTGAAAGGAAATATTCAATATCAATCTAGAAACAAACAAACTGCTATATATATATTATGAATATATTTATATATTGCAGTTTATCACAGGTTAGAGTTGATTAAAAATAACTATAAAATAAAATAATTTATTTTTTATTAATAAATAAAAATGTATTATCTAATGCCATTTTTCACTCTCCAAGCAACAAGAATGTCCACAGCAGCGTTACAGATTGTCTGTCTCATGCTTTGCATGTCTTTCTTCCAGCTTTGTTTCTAAAACGACGGCACAGACCAGGTTGCCTGTTTTGAAAGGAGCATATCTAGCAATCTTATTTATGGTTGAAAGTAGTTCAAACCTAAGCACTCAGCATTAAAGGTAAAGACAAGGGCAATCCACACTCAACGGTAGCTAAACAAATAAAGAAAAACAAAGCACCAACCAATCACCTTCATCCCCTTGCTTTCATCGAGATGGTGACGTTAGATCAAAAAGAAATGATAATGTAGGAACAGCAGTGCTCGGAGTGGAGTGCGCCAAGCAGCACTGCACCCTGTGGAGTATCTTTAGAGGAAACCAGCCTCTCCTGCCTGAATAGTGCACTCGATATAAATTCCGCGGCGGATCAATGAAACTAAATGGTCGTGTGGATTTGACTTAGACAAATGGTCAAACAAAATGATTTAGTCGTTATCGGCCAGCTGTACTACTACTACAGTAAAGCCATAATGTCGCTGTGATTTTACGTCTGTGTGTGTGTGTGTGTGTGTTTGCAGCCTCCGGTGCGGGAGGGGCCAGTCACCCGCAGTGCCAGCCGCGCTGCCTCCCTGCACTCTCTGTCAGACGCCTCCTCTGACTCCTTCAACCACTCACCTGGTAAGAAATATGCCAGACACACACACACACACACACACACACACACACACAGTGCGGTGGCTTTGCTTCCACACTGTGAATGGAAGCCCATTCAACATCAATGACGCCCGCTGATGTAACTTAGCGGGCGTCTTCATCCGCTGCAAATAACACTCACACACGCTGAACACCGCAGAGTTAGAATTTATTTCCACTCCCCATTGAGTCCTCGACGCTCCTCGTGCCCTCATGCCGTTGACGTCAAGACAAGACATTGTCTGTTGCAACCTAGTTTGGCCCTTTTTTTGTTTCGTTAACACGTAAGCGTGCTCACAATGTCTTGCATCTTCCTTTGGGGAAATGAGTTTTACAAGTTTACAAATTGGCAAGGTTATTTTGAAATACAGTGGGGACAATGGGAGGCTTAGAAGTTGTTGACAACAATAGTATTCTAGTGGATCCTAGAATACTATAAAAAGTCTGAAAAAGCACCAAATCAATTTAGCAAAAAGGAAGGCCTTCAATTTTATTCAAAACGTTTTTAAAGGTATTATGTTTTTCCCTCGAATTTCAGTACATTGAGTACATCTATTAATTCAGAAAAGGGACATTGAAAATGCTGCATGTCCCCAGGGAAAAAGGCAAAAACATCCATATGTTCGAATGCATTTTAGGATCAGAAGTACTATAATTTGGTAAACATAGAAATAGAAAATAAGCAAGAAATCGTAACAATGTCATTTTGTTTCATATAGAAAACAATTCAATTGATAGCGGATTCCTGTTGTATACACTGTTTCCCCCTCTCAGAGTCCGTAGACACCAAGTTGAACTTCAGCAACCTGATGATGATGTACAAGGACGGCACCGGCAGCCCCAACTCCAACGAGGATGACACCAAGCTGTCCATGCTGCCCCACCTGGCCGACCTGGTCTCCTACAGCATCCAGAAGGTCATCGGCTTCGCCAAGATGATCCCTGGCTTCAGGTACCGAATGGATGGATGGATAGATGGAAGAATAGATTTGGAGTTGTCAACATTGTTGTTATTCACGATTAAATGGGATTTTCTCGATTAAATCCATCCATCGCTCAGAAATGGTGGAGGCCACACGGAAATAAGCAGTGCTAAAGAAGTTTAATGCATTGAATGAAATGAATGACATGCTTTTAATGAAATTGCTGGATTGGCTCTAGAGGCAGTTCTAATAAGGAGACCACTTCGTTATATCATCTTTAAGGCTATATATCATGTCATGATTCAAATGATTCATTCTGAGAATTTCTTCCAATCATTTGGAACTACAAAACTATAGTTTGACCACAATATTATGCTTCATATAACTGCAGTCCACGGCTCCATCCTATCTGCTGGGATTACCCAACACAAATTTAGCTTCAAACCATCAAAAAATCTGCCATTTGGAAATGGTTGCAAAATTTTTTACATATTTTACCTCCCTCTAATCCCTTTTGTTTTGTCAGTATTTGATTTTGCGGTAGCATATGTACGGCACTGATCCGTGGAAATGCATTCTGCGCAGGAGGATAGAAGCGTAATGGGGTAGAATATGTTTTGTATGTCTGCTTTATGACCTACTACTGCGTTGTAAACGGTTTTATAAGAAAAAAAACACTGTGTTGTTTGCTTAGTTTTTTCCGCCATTGATTTTCTGCCCACGTGTTAATGTGCGACGTGCTGTTCGAGGAGGCAAGAGGTGCGGCTACAGGCCGAGAGCAAACGCGCTTTTCCTGGAACGCCTTGGAGCGGAGCGTCACGCGCCTGACGCGCGCGGCCAGTTGTGCCCCGCAGCACGCGGCACATGTGTTTACGTACATACAGAACACAATTAGAGGCTTTGCAGGGAACATCTGTGTGCACGCACATGCCTAGTGTGTGCATGCACGCGTTGCGTAAAAAGAAAATGAGGTCTGAAGAAGGAAAAAAGCATGTGAAAAAGTGTAGTTCGTATTTATGTGCTTTCCCATAAGTTGCCAGCGCCGGAGTCATAGGCAGATATTTGGAGCTGAGCCCAGACTGGAGCTATAGCCAGATGGTACATTCTCACGGAAAAAGGGGAAATGACTAGCGAAGGAATCCCCCTCTTTGAGCTAAATATATGTATATGTATGTACTGTATGCCGTACCGAAAGAGCAGGACCTCCCGTGCTGTCGATGTATTGCGCTCGATCTCACGATGCGATTCTATATCGATATATTGACATTTTATATATAATGACAATCATTACCAGCTTTTCAGAATACCATCCGACGTGCATTACAAAATAGATTTTCGTATAAAATCGTATCAGTGAGGCAATTAAAAAATTTACATAACGGATCACATGCCACCTTACATGCCAACATATGTATTCCGCAAGTAAACACACTTGGCCTGGAGTGTACAGCGTTCCCTATTAGCCTGGAGTCGGCAGAGTTTACAGCA
>OMKR01050610.1:0-12095 GCA_900302355.1 Cyttopsis rosea
TTGCTGATGCATATTCTCTGCATACTTCAGCTTTAGGAGACACAAATTACGCAAATTTTTGCAACAGCGGGAAGACTATTGACAAACGGCTTCAAGAACTTGGAGCCAAACATTTCTATGCAACTGGACACGCAGATGATGGTGTAGGGTAAGTTTGGTAGAAGCAGAATGTAAAGGTGGCTACCATAGACCAGAGAACCCCAATATTTGATATTTTAACTTAATCTCAAAGCTCCATTAGCTGAGTGTGCACGCCTCTACATGTTTGTCATTTTGTAAGGTCGGGGGGTTTGTGTTTCCAGGCTGGAGCTTGTCGTGGACCCCTGGCTGGAGGGACTGTGGGACGCAATCAAGGGTGCGATATCAAACATGGCCTCCGACAGGGACACTATGGACCGCGGTGACTCTGCAAGAGAGAGCCCTGATCTGTCCCCTCCAGACCTTAAACTGAACCTCCTGAGTCTCACTGACAGCCAGACCTCTGATTTAACCGGACCATCTACAAACTCTACTCTTAAATCCACCGTGGCAGATTTGACTTTGGTTCCCGATACCAGGTCGGCGTCTTCCGTACCGAGCCCCGGATTAACCTCCCAATCGTGTGGTGTTGCCGGTGTTTTCAAATCTGTACCCGATGCTCAGACCGGCGGCGATGGCGATAAAAATACGGTGTCAGAAGCTTCTCTCACATGCTCCATATCACCTCTGTCTGAGTCCTCACTCAATGTACCGGCACTGCCTCCTCCCTATCTCGATATCACGCTTCACGGAGACTCATTAGAGAAGGTGAAGAGTGCCATTCAAGTCCCATAATCTGATAGTTTGTACTAGTCTGGGGTATCTCCTTGTTCTGCTGTGTCTGCCTTTTTAATGATTCCTTTATTTCCACAGATGAATGCATCATTAAGTACAGAGAAATTCAAGGAGGTACCCATAGGTAGGGCGGTTCAGCTGACCAGAGGAGATTCGGTTAAGACGGCCTTGCTGCTAGAGCTGGACATCACTGTGAGTACAATAATCAAGTTCTTATTAAATAATGAGGACTACGCTATAGGGGTGTAGTCATACCTCCACTAGATCAATGCTCTTCAGAAGCCAACAATATGAATGGATTGATACAATGTTCAATTTTGGATTATTAACACCAAACAAACCGCAATTTAATTTTATAATGAAAATATCCGCCAGGGGTTTTGTTTTTCGATAATTCATAAATAAGTCAATCAAAGAGTGTGTAAAGTACTACTAACAACTACAGAGTTGCCTTTCCTTTTTCCCCCCTTTTTCTCTGGTTTGGGTTAAAATTTATGGAAGACACATTTTACAATTTGGAACACGATGTTATTGCGTTTTAATTTCAGGGAATGTAACCAATGCTTAGCAGAATACCTTTTTTGTTCAGATTCAGAAATGGAATTTCACCATAATATTACATGCAACGCAATTATAAATTTGCCCTTTCAGCCTAATTTTGGTTTACAGGTTATTAAGGTGAATCACATATCAATCCACTCCACTCCAAGCCACTCCAATTGTACTATATCATGGTGGATTTTTTTTATTATTGCCCTGCAGTGGGTTTTATGTTGTGGGAAAGACATGTTGTCATGCCTTGTGCTCCTCTCAGAACTGCACTAATTCTACATTGAGTCAAAATAAAACTGAATGGTGTTTTCTCTGCCCAGGCCCATCCAGAGATGGTGTACGAGCCGGGGGACTCCTTCGACGTTCTTTGTCCCAACAGAGCCTCGGAGGCGGAGGAGGTTCTCCACAGGTTGGGCCTTTGGGACCAGAGGAACCAACGAGTTCAGATATCTCTACGCAAGGATACCAAGAAGAAAGGTAAATGGAAACTTGAAAACACTTATTCGCATATTCAGACCTGTAGTTTGTTTGTTTTGTTCTGATTCAGGAAATAATATTGTTAATTAGTTGCACTTGGACCTTGGTTTGACTCGTGTTCACACTGCAACGACTAACAGCGGACCAAAACTTGTAAACAAACGCCACGCGTTTGCAAACTGTTTTGCGATTGGTCAGAATTTTTCTGACGGTCCAGTTGCTTGAACATATTATTATTATTATTATTATTATTATTATTATTGTTTTATTAATGTACACATTTAAATTATATATTTAACATAATTTGCACTGAAATGCCATGTCTTCCTAGTCAAATGTTGCTATATAAAAAAACGAGCATCCATTACTAATGTTAACAGCGCCGGATTAAAAAACAAAACACACACACATTAGCCTATTCGCCCCACAAGTTAAACCCTGCATGTTTCTCCGGTTCTCACGCTGGACACGGTGTGCGTGTGTTTCTCCGGTTCTCATGCCAGACACATACATGGGACACACGCAGACACAGAACTTGCGGGCGAGTTCTAAATAATAATTATAACTTATTATAATTTAGAACTCGCTCGCAAATGAGTTGTATCGGTTTGTTGGATGTGTTCTCACTGTAAATGAATCGCTCCATGGAGCGATTGCACTCTGTTCTGGATCAAATCAACCATGGTGAGACCACCTAGAGAGCGTGGTCTCGGCTCAATTGATTTGATCCGGAACAGAGTGCAATCGCTGTGTTCACATATGCCCAAATGAACCGATCTAGGGGGGTAAACGCTCCAGTAATTGGAACAAATGCTCCAAATGAGCCAGGTGTGAATACACCCTTAAAAAGGAACATTGTAATATGGTGCAGGAGGTGATTTCAACCAGCTTGTGAAAACACTGATCAGCATTTGATGATGATGATGGCAATGCTAAGAATTGTAATTGTTGGTTGCCGTTTTAAAAACCGTAATAATTTTGTGATTTAATTATGTGTTTAATAATATTTGGTGCTACGGGAGGAAGTTTTCATACAGTGTTGTTTTCATTCTTTCCGCCTACAGGTGCTCAGCTTCCATCTTACATCCCTGAGAACATCACTCTGCAATACCTGCTCACGTGGTGTCTAGAGCTCAGAAGTGTTCCTAAGAAGGTTTGTTATAGCCTTGTTTAAGATGCTGTTTTTTAAAGTGCCTATAAACTGAGATCCAGTTTTATTTTTCATATTCTCTGCCCCCTCTTGCCCTTCTCAAAGTTTATTTGTTTAATATAAGCAATATACTATTATGGACTACAAACAACACTATTGGTTTCAACAAATTTTTTTTGGTCAATTTCTAATAATCAATCATATAATCACTAATTCCATTATCATGCTTATCTCATGCCAACCTGCTTACTTTACAGTATCATATCGGACACTAGCGACCACTTGCCCGTTTTTGGAAGTCCCTATATCAGCTTGTCTGTGTTAATGTATTGAAGATACTCCGAGGTCCACACTTAAAAAGCTGCACCATTCTTTGAAGAAAAATAATATTCCCATAGATTGTAGAGGCTATTCTTTTTAAAAGTGAAGATCTAATACTGCCTTGATGCTTGTCTTTTTCTGCACCAGCAACACCAGCTTGCCTGTTTTTTGCCGCCAATTCTGCTGGCATCTTAGCCTTGGGAACCAGACGAATCTGCGAGCTCATGTCTTATTTGCTCTGGCAGATACGTCTGGCCCCCCTCCCGTTCAGACAGATTTCCAGCCAACCTGATATGAAATCAGATTTGTGCAATCAAACAAAACTTCTTAAATATCAAACAAAAATATGAAGTTGAGAGTGAATAAAACTCACTGAAGCCAAAAAAAGTAATCTAAAAAGTAAAACTTGCAAATAAATTATTTGTGTAATCATGTAAACTTGGTCATTTTTGATAATATGTCCTTTTGTTTACAGTTCCCTCTGATTCTTTCTCACTGATCAGACTTTTGCCCTCGCTGTCGGCTTTGCGGTCACGCTGCCAACTCTCTCATTTGCGCTGCCTGGCTTTTTGTTTGGAGTTCTGCCACAAACCTCTCATGTGGGTGGGTTTTCAGCCGTGTGTCCCCATTGGCTAGTGAGTTCTTGAGTCACGGCTCAGTGCCCCGGAAGTTGTTCAGTGCAGCGTAAAATAATATTTATTTTGAGATTACATTTTTTTTTCCTTCAGTGAGTTTTATTCTCTCTCAACTTCATATTTAAGAAGTTTTGTTTGATTATATTGGCACAAATCTGATTCCATAACCTGGCCAGGGTCGGGCCAATCACAACCGTTTATCTAATATGGGGCAGGCTTGATACGATGACGATACAAAGGAGCGCCGTCGAGGCATTTTCGTAAGCAACCAAGATGGCTGCCGCAGATGTGGAACGGTCTGTTGAATCCGCTATCGCGACAGTGTTAAACAAACTGGACGGTATATTTTCTCTAAAAGTTTGGTATAAGTTACTCTAAAAAATAAAAAATGCCCTGATTGGTTGTAGTTCTATCCAATTGCGTCCAGAGACATTTTGGTCTGCGCCCGTTGATAACGCCCCTTGGAAATCGAAAATGAACTGAGAGGTTCCAGACTAATACACATTTGCGAATTGGTCTGGCAATGTCAGGCTACTGGCACCTGGTTTGATGGTGATGATTTGATGCAGTTGACTGAGATTTCCAAACCTGCAATCAAGACTATCACCACAACCCCCCTCTCTTTATCTCCCTCCATTAGGCATTTCTCAGAGCTTTAGTCGAATACACCTCAGACAGCACGCACAAGAGAAGACTGCAGGAGCTGTGCAGTAAACAGGGTACGGCAGACTACAACCTGTATGTCAGAGACCCAAGGCTCGTTCTGCTCGACCTTCTCTCAGTCTTTCCCTCCTGTGCTCCTCCTCTGAGCCTCCTCATAGGTGAGATATTTTCCACCCAGCTGCCTCTCAGTCCTAATGTCCAAGAGCAATGTATCGATGGATGATTTTTAGAGTGAATACTATCCATACAAACTACACTGTAGATTTAAACCAAGGATGAGTGTTCTACATCTACATTTTAATCCAACCTAAAATGAGTTATAACATCCTGACTTTCCCAGACCTGTTATGGAAAAGAGAAAAAAAAGCCCCTGAACACGGCGCTGATGGTCTGCTGATCAGCAGGTAGATCACACAGCCCTGCTTGAAATTTTTTTTTTGGTGAGTTACTTATTTATAGTCACGCTACATGCCATCAGCCAATCAGATGCAGCCTCGCTACCTTGAGCCGTCTCTATAATTGTGACTGACATGGGGATGAAGGTGCCTCAAGATGCCTTTTGGCTGTGAGATCACACCTGTGAGATATTGATGAAATAAGTTATACATCACCTTGTACGTCACTTACACCCCCTGGGATATGTCAATTAAAATCACCCACACAGTCCTTGAGAATCTTTCTCCACCCAAGAAAAAGATGCTGGCGTCCAGTAGGGGTCAGTCTAACTCCAGTAAACCATGGTGTCTTTTTTTCTTTTCTTTTTTTTTTTTTCTTTAGTTATACAGGTTTATTGTTATGGCACTCCCATTGTAATGATGATGTGATGGGCAATGTTTATCACAGGGTTCCTTAAAGGTGCAGTGTGTAAGATTTAGTGGCGTCTAGCGGAACAGACTTGGCAGAAATGGAATATAATTTTCATAAGTATGTTTTAACTAGTGTATAATCCCATGAAAATAAGAATCGCTGTGTTTTTGGTACCTTAGAATGAGCCGTTTATATCTACATGGGGAGTGGGTCTTCTTCCACTAATTGAGTTGAAACTTCCTGCCCTATGTTGTTTTTTAGTTTTCTACCGCTATATTATGGTTTTATGTCTTTGTTTCGTGTCTCATCTTGCTCTATGAGTAAACAAAACAATGATTTTTATTCCCAGAGTCGCTGTTGAGGTTCTATTTGCTGCCTCTGTTAATTTATATTCATTGTGATGACATTGTACAATTGTTCCATTTATAGTCATCAATCAATCACAGTTTTGATCCTTAAAGCCAACGGTTGGTCGAATCGAAACAACATTTTGCGTCACTTCATTAGGCAGTTGGCTGGTCATCCAACATGGATCCAATATGCTTTGACTAGGAACTACCAGACAGTGAAATTAGTTGGCTAGCACTTTACATTCAAGTAGAATTGTCCTCTATAAAAAGCTGTGTCACAGTTCTTGGCCTCTCCAATGTCAGTTATTTCTGTCCCACTTGCAGACTGCAGCACCTTTTTTCCGCGGCAAACTCATGTAGAAATTGGCAATCGGGACATCCGTAGCCGGGTGAAAAATGCGCTGCTGGAGGCGCTTCAGGGCAACAGCTGTTGTGGGGGGGACGATGGCCGTTCATTGGTCAGCGGCAAAGTTTCACAAGGACACGAGCATGTGGGGTCATCCAGGAGCATAGGTTAAAGGTCATCCTGACTCTGTGTGTCACCATTAAAGTACATTACTGCACCGCCACATCATTTCTGCTTCATTAGCTTGACCGAAAGCAAGGTATTTGCTGATCGCTGTTTATTCGGGTGAACCCTAACCGTAAATAATGAGGAGGGGGGCGTTCACATCCAGATGTCTCTGACCAAACACTGGTCATGTGTGAAAGAGGCTGTTAAATTAGGAAAAATATCCGCTTCCTGGAGTCCACTTACACTTAATGTGTTTCATACAGGTTGGTTGCATTAAATCCAGCAGCATTAATCATCAATCATTTTTCATAATGCATTAACGGTATGCCAAGATATTGGAATGTTTTCCCTCCTGGATAAGCTGACACAATGTCATACAAATCTTTTTACCTTCCTAATTTGATAGTGTATAAAATGCCATTGGGCGAACTTGGAAAAATATAGCATTTCACAAAGAAATTGCATTCAGGTTTTTCTACTATTTTAATCTCTTCTAGGGTAACATTGCCCTCCATGTTTTGAATCAAATGACCTTCCCTATATCATATGCAACTCAAAAATCTATCAAATACATACAAAGTTGATGTATGACCATATCTTTTTCGCTTCCAAAATAGTGCTTCTGCAAATTGCATTTTGGAGAGACATTATTACGGAGATGAAATGGCTAACATCGCTGCACTGCAGCGATTTTAGCTGATGGATAGATTCTCTTCTGCTTTGGACGCCGGCCTCGTGCAGCAGAGAGCGTGAAGAGGCGAGATCCACCTGTTGCTGGAGATGTCTGTTTACACTGCGGCTGCCGAGAAGGAATTAACGTTATGTCGATTTGATGTCTTGTTTAAGTGCAGCGCTGTCCGATATTACACCTTTTCGAGAGGTCAATGGGTTAGAGTTTGATGTACTATGATTATTGGTGCTACTGCCTTTTTATTACGTTCACTAAGTGAATTTGATTTTGGAATAATTCACGGGCTCGAGCCAAACATCTCAAATTGAAAGCTCCTCCACTCACCACGTTTCACTTCCCACTCTTTAGAGCTCTGCATCCAAACAACTCTTGAGACGGGGGAGTCGACCATGCATCGAGGTGCTGTGCCATGACCAAAAAGAAAGCCTCAGTTGTAGTATTTTGTAAATATAACCCTTGCTATGTAACTTCACACCTTTCCTGTGAAATTTCACACACACAATCTTTTCCTGGTTCGGAAAGAATAAAACTATTTCACTGCTCAACTGAAAAATGGTTGAAATGCCGGTCTTATCTACCAAAGACACATTGGGTCAAATTGTGATCTTGGTTCATCATTTATTTGCCATGTGTTTATGATAATTTACCACACAAGGTAAGGTTACATGATGGAATGCCAGCTTCATATGTCACACCCTGAACTATTTTAGATGTCGGAGAAAGCAGCAACAGCAGGAGGAGGAGAAAGCTGATTTAGTCCAGCTGTTTTGTCTTTCCAAAAGGCGTAGCTGAAAATAATGTTTTGTCAGGGAATGGCTGGTACATGTGGTACAGTTCTACATTAACAGCTTTGTTTACCATTCAGATAATATTAGGGACGAAACACAAGAAACTGCATTTTTGGCATGTAACAAACGATCCAAATTATTATTATTTATTTTAGCAAAGTAGTTTATAGTTAGTAAGGAGGTAAGGACCTGGTTGGAGTCACTGAAGATGGATTAATGGTCTCCTGCCTGTCATTATAATTTTACAGCCAGTACAGGGGACTAACAATTCCATACTGTGTATGTTTACAGAGCATTTGCCGAAACTGCAACCCAGACCATATTCTGCAGCAAGGTACGTTTTACCAAGAATGTGTGCAGTTTCTGTGTGACATAAACCAATGTACAAATGAATAGACTGTAAATACGATTAGCTTGTGCTACATGGCACAACAAACCCTGCTGCTTTTGTAGGCGGCCATTGATCTATTTTTCCTGTTGGAGCTAGTGCCCATTAAGTTTACTTTTAAAACCTTGCATCACAACATCTAAAGGCAATGTCAAAACTGCCCAACTCCTCTCATTAGTACTCCACTTAGGTGTGTGTGTGTGTCTCAGAGAGGCAGAGGGAGGGAGTGTAAAGAAGGAAGGGGAAGGATGGTGGCTGTAGTTTATCAGATGGTGCTGAGACATTAGAGGCCTGCATTATTGATGCTGTGGTCAATAGAGGTCCCCAGTGGCCCACAGGAACTGGAAAGTGAGGGATGAGGAGAGGGCCGGAGAGTGCTTTGCCAAGCGATGGAGACTCGATGAGAAAAGGCAGAAGCTGGACAGGTTTGGAAAAGAAAAAAAAAATAGGACAAATTTAATGAATGTTTTGATAGTGTAATCTAGTATGAAGCAGCGCTGCTAACCTTTTGTGGTGTATTTAGTTGTGTAGCATGTCACATTTCACAATGTGCCACAGTTTCCCAGCCAAATGGGTTTGGAAACTAGTGCCTTTGATAATCATTTTTTATTAGTATTTATTAATTATTAGTATTTTTCTTATTTTCTTTGTAGTTGCATAGTTCTGCAGGCTCAGACATCTTTCCTCCACAACTGTATTGTTACCCATCTATCCTCCCTTCCCCGTTCCTTTAATTTCCTATTTGTGTGTCATCCACCCACCCAACACACACAAACACAATCACTGTTTATCTACACCTCTCTCCATGTCATTCTCTCTCTATCTCTCTCTCTCTCTCTCTATAGTTCGAGTCTGAACAATCCCGGGATGCTGCGTTTCGTCTTTAATGTGCTGGAGCTCCCAACATGCTCTGGGCGACCCGCGGGGAGGCAGGGATTGTGCACCGGCTGGCTCTCCGACCTTGTCAGTCCCGTCCCGGTGCATCCTGGGAAGACTCAGTTCTCTGGCGGACATGCTCTCCCAAAGGTAACACGTATACCGGAGTGTGCCGGGCTGAATCTCAAATGTTGGTTGTCACCAGCGGAATGCTGATCACTCACGAGACTTATTTCCAAGTAGTCCAAATATTGAGTGTCCAGTGGTTTAGAGCCCAGAGTTTTGTATGTTTTGGGTTAGATCTTGCCAGAGCTACTCTTCTTGGTTCCACATGCTCCGTTTCCTTCTGGCTTTGCCCCTTTATCTGTCCCAGTGAGGTAGAAAATACATAGAGGGTTTTGTCCGGACCATTCATGAGAAAATGACCTGCAAAAGTGTTGCATTGGCGACCCAAAGTGGGAAAGGCAGAGCAATTCCAGGCATTTGAGATTGGGCATCGCAGCAAAACTAAGAAGGGTGCGATCAGGCACTACATGTTTTAAAAATAGCCAGGAAAATTGTAGATTGCAATGGATTACTTTATCCTCTTAATGTTTGACTTAATGTCCCATTAAATGCAACTCCCGCTACACTCTGCCCTGTTGATAGAGCCTTGAAGGGAGTGCTCTGTTGTTGCTGTTTAATGAGTTTTTAATAAGTTATGAAGATGCTATTGTGTTTGTTTTTGTTTTGTGAGCCAAATGGATCAATGATAAAATGACATTTTGCTATGGATGAAGTATTACATTTTTATGGATATGCTTAAATTTGAGGCACTTCACAGGCTTTCCATAACGGGAAACTCAGTGACAGTATTTTTTAAACCGCTTTTTAACACAAACCTTATTTTTTGATCGTTGGGAGTCTGCCTCATCTGACTGAAGCTCTCAATAGTGAATCAAATGGAAAAAATACAGAACTTATCCTTTAACTGTTGGGATATAGTCAAGAATTCCAGAGCTCCCGTGAGTAAAGATTTTTAAACAAGAATTATCCCAATTGATACATAACTGTAGGAGGATATCCAGACTCCTGATCGTCATTGTAATACCTTATCAATGTGATTATTCTGACCTAGATCTATATAAACATGCGGCCGAACTGCTCCTTCCACGCTCCAGCAGACCCAACGGTGCCCTTCATAATGGTGGGACCAGGCACGGGGGTTGCACCCTTCGTAGGCTTCCTCCAGCAAAGGTACAGCCAAGTGAATTGACCATCAGTGTATTTATACATTATTGATCCTGTTCTTGCTCAGGTATAGACTATAAACAGTTATATTATGCACATTATATATTCATATTGCTGTTTTGCATTAATATCTACAGCTAGATCTTGGACGTATAGATAAAATAGTGTTGTTCCCTGTGCAGATCTGAGGAAATCAACTATGACTCAAAATAGATGAGCCCTAGCATCAAACTGTTTCATATTATAATGGTTGGTTTTTGGCACTTTGATCATTTTTGGTTGATCTGATTTGGTTAAAGAGTCCTTTCACTTTCCAGAACAGAGCGCAAAGAGTAAAATAAATAAGAAAATGCACATCCAGTACATGGGGGTCCACACTCAAATTGAGTGAGCAGAGTTACACAGATGTTATCTCCTCCTTCCACCACCTCCTTTTATATGGAATCTGCTGACTAAAAAGTCTACTAAACAACTAAAAGGGTCATTATATACATTATATAAGTAAAAGGTAATGGTGTAAAACAAACATATTGGCCACAAAATAGTTTTGGACTTTTGTGAACATCCAAAATTAGGTAATGGAGAAAAATCACAATGTTAAAGTGATGAATTCAGATCATCTATGCCTATTGTAAATAATCTTCATGGACCGTAACAAGGGACCCTGCTTAATGCAGAGTAAATGTCTATGTCGTGTATCTCATGGGCGTATAGCCTACTTCTGGTCCACAGGGCAGTGTTTCATGTGTCTCATTGGGAATAAATCAAGCCCTCTCCAAGTTCCAACGTTGGCCTGTAATGGACAGCCATGATTCATACAAGGCTTATTGATTTGAATGTAAAGCGTTCACCAGGTGGCGGCTGTGTTGTTAATGTAAATCATTACTCGTAATTGCTGAGGAGATTGAGCGGGGTTATTGACTGCTGGCTGCACCCGTCTTTAAAAAAAAAAAAAAAATTTATGCATTTATTTTTAAGCGCAATCCAACTTGTTAAATTCTGGAGGCAGGTCTCAATACTTGGTAAATACCAGCGCATTGACCTTGTTTCACACATTGGGCATAGCAATTTAATTTAGAAAGTACCACATTTACAGATTATTCAAGATTGCAAGAAAATGTCAGGTATGGGTGATGAGTCAAGTTTCAAGTCAAGTTAAAATCATAAAGGAGTAAGGTGATTTATTCCTTAAAAAAACCCAAAAACGAATCAAACATTTGTCTCTTTTGAAGGTTCTTTTTACCCCCGGCACTTTTCGACTTCCGGGTGCGCCGCAAGATGGTCGCACTAGGTAGAGCTCCGTCAGCAACTCGTAGTTTTGTTAGTTTTGTGTTGTTTGTTCTCATTTTTGCACGTACTGCACTGTCACTCTTGCAGTATGAACGACAAGCGCTCTTAGACATTCGTTCGTTCATTCGTTCGACATTCAATTCGGACTTTTTTACGAGCGATAATCACCGGAGCGCGTGCTGCGATCCCTTCGTCCTGCCGCCGCTGTGTTTACCAATACGCCGACGGAGGAGGAAGAGAAGAGGCAAGCGTGCCGGAATTCTATGTAGATCTCGGACGAGATACCACAATCCGCCGCTACCGACCATTTTACTGGCTAATGTTCAATCTCTGGATAATAAAATGGACGATCTACACGCACAGGTTAACTTCCAGCGGGACATGCTGTGTGCTGGCGTTCACGGAGACCTGGCTGGACCCCGCGGTACCTGACGTGGCAGTGACTCCGGCTGGATTTTCCATCCACCAGCACAACAGAACTACAGAGTCAGGTAAACGCAGAGGCGGGGGGGTCTGCATTATGGTTAACTCTCGCTGGGGCTCGGATATA
>OMKR01050612.1:0-13489 GCA_900302355.1 Cyttopsis rosea
GACATGCGTGCACGTGCTGACAAAGCGGCGGCGGGTACAGGGAAGAACCGCATTGACGACACTAGTGTGTAAAACAAACAGACATTGGCCTCCAACGGCCATTCCATCCCTGCCCATCCTCCAGAGACTTCTGCGTGTGTGTGTGTGTGTGTGTGTGTGTGTGTGTGTGTGTGTGTGTGTGTGCGTGCGTGTGCGACAGAGAAGGGCACACCCTAACAGTGAATGCCCCGCCAGGGTGGGTGGACACTGCTTTAACCTGCTAACCCAGCAGCCAACGCTTACCAAATCGGACCCATCCACACGAGCCAAAAGTCGACACCCATTGGCAGGGCCGTACGAGGTGGAAGCGCTATCAAAACACATAAAACAAGAATGTTCCATCTCATCTTTCAGTTTGCGTGAGCCAAACTTCCAGTTTCTCTCAGTCAACATGTCTGGACATGGTGAAATGTTAGGAGTCTTATCTCAACACCGAGGCATGACCTCCGTGTGTACTTGGCTGTGACCTTGCAGAAGCTGCGTGTTTGAGTTTGCGGACGCCTGCGACTGCGTGAGCCCGGACTGAGGCATGTTTACATCAAAGCTAACCGAGGGACTGGGGGGGGACGGCCCTGGGTCCGGAGGGCCGGCAGCCAGCGGATCCCACCCTGCGGGATCTCCTGCCTGAACCTAAACACAGCTGCTCGGCTCACACCACCGTCGCAGGAAAACCCAAATAGGAACCACACAGACAGTCGGCACAGTGGCTGGACTGCACAGAGCATGTGGGACAAGACAACAATGACTTGGACGTCATCCATCATTCTCTGCCAGGTGTTCCACCAAAATGTACTATCAGGAATTGTGACGCCAGATCTGTTCTGGTAAAACCTACTTTTTTTTTTACGACTTTCATCTTGTATCGGGGTTAACAAGGGTGTGAGTTTAAAGTGCCGATTTAGAAGATTTTCATTTAAATAAATGTCTATTGTCTATAATGTCTATGTACTATCTATCGCCGAATGAGGTTACACAAAGGTCATTGAGCCGATGTTCCACTGATGGAAGTTGGTGGCCGTTAGTGACGCGTTTTCCATCAGCCAGCAGCGATTGGTCCACCAGAGAGGGGAGGCGGAGCTAATGCAACAGACTCGCGAAACGTTTATTATGGCCGAACAAACACAGAAAAGATCGATGACTACTGACGATGAAACTTCAAAAACAAGTGCAAATCCAAAGAAAAGGAAACACACAGGCGTCACACAGGCGACGCGGTTTGGAACTCTGGGAAGTGTAGTCCAAAAACACACCTGCAATGACCGCTTTTCGCCACAGGTGCCGACAAAAAACAACGAAACTGACATCTTCGAGATTGGCAACAAATTAGATTATGAAGGCTTGATTTACTTCATGGCACGCACACCATTGTGCGAGCATTTCCGTAGGCCAGGGAAAATTACGCAAACAACGTCGTCATAGAATTACACATTTTTGTGGAACAGCTTAAAAACGTTTAAGGCTGAAGTTGTTTTTTTAAATTGTCATACACACAGCAAAACAACAAACCTTTTTCAAAATGTGAATTGATATAGAGGTTTATTGTTTATTCTTTGGTTTGTTCATTGTTGACATATTTTTCAATTTTTTATTTCGTATTACTTTTATTACTATTTATATGATTAACATCGCCCAGCCCCGGCGAGTGTGTACCTGGCAGCGGTACAGATGCCGAGGCCCTCGTGAGGAGTAAACCCCGCCCCCCATGCACGAGCTCTCCGCCGGCGGTGGCGGTGGCACGAGCAAGCTGCAGAATCTTCCGCCAGTCGCCCCACAGCACGCGCCACGCCGCTGCCACGCGGGTGCACCGAGAGTTCACCAGCGACGCGGAGAGAGAGAAAGAGAGAAGGAGAGAGAGAGAGAGGGAGGAAGGAAGAAGGGTTCGGGTGGAAGAAGCGTGTCCAGAGCCCGCTGCGTACTGCTGACATCTCCCCGCCCTGGAGGAGACAGTTTTATGAGGTAAGATGCAACTTCTTGACGGTTCAGTGGCCTCCCTTCAAATTATAACGATTATTATAATAATAAACAATGCGGAGTGAGTGTTGGCGTCCCCGATTTGGAAAAAAAGGCGTTTTTATTAAGTAAATAACAATTATATATAGAGATTAGATATCATTTAATACATTTTATATGATAAGATTGCTTTATTTAGGTACCAAAATGTAATTGTCAGCTGATCTGTGGTTATACTGTAAGCATGCGGCTTCATTGATTTTACGGTGTTTTTATACTTATTTCCGTTGATATCATTTTTATTTATTTATCAGGCCTTATTTATTATTTATTTATTTATATAATATAATATAAATATGTTACAATATATAAATATATTTATTTATATATTATATTATATATCTACTTATTTATTGCGTTCATTCCTATATACTGAGCAGGAAAATGTCTTATCCTGTTGTATTTAAAGGTGCAGTGTGTAGAATTGAGTGTCATTTCGCGGAACGGACTTGGCAGAAATGCAAGATAATATTCATAAGTATGTATTAATTGGTGTATAATCGCATGAAAATGAGAATCGCTGTGTTGTCATTACCTTAGAATGAGCCGTTTACATCTCCATGGGGAGCGGGTCCCCTCCACGGAGGCCGCCATGTTGCACCGGCGTGTTTCCACAGGAGCCCAGAAGGGACAAACCAAACGCCGGCTCTAGAGAGGGACCTTCGAGTTTTTCTCGAGTTTCGCGGCCACTCTAGATTCAGTTGGTTGCAACCTGCAACCTCACCGCTAGATGCCGCTGAATTCTACACACTCCACCTTTAAAATTAAAATAATCCTATATAAACAATAATATATAAATATATATACTGTGTATATGTGTGTGTTCTCTTTAGTTGGTGTCCCACTTCAGCTTGTCTGTTCACTTTATGTGTTTAAAAATGTGTGGCTGCATAATCAGGCATTTAAATTGTGCCTGTTTACAGTAGCTGTGCATTGCTCTTTTGGCTTCATGTTTTTTTTATTTCAGATGCAAAACGAGACAACGTCTTCCGAAGTTAAAGCCCATGATGTATTATTATTTTTTAAACATATTGGGAATAACAGAGTATTGGAATTCCACAGCTATACATTGCAAGTTAATTAAAAGAAAACTTAAACAACATGATGGTTTTGCAGTTCACCTTACACGATGTCACTGAGCTCAATGTGTGTTTCAGAGTTGCCGTCTCATGTGTGTATACTTGTGGTTTTACTCTGCTAGTCAGAGAGCGGTGCTGGGGAGGAGAAAGAGCCAGTCATAAGAGCTTAAGTGGTGTTGCTATTTAGTCACACAACTCTTGCCCACATATTTAACAGTCTGGATGACCCAGAGTGAAGCGGAATTGAGAGAGACAGATATAGACAGAGTGAGAGCGAGAAAATTGAATGGTAGGAATTAGAGAGAGAGATTCAGAGAGAGAAGAAGAGGGAAAAAGTGGGAAAAAGTAAGAGACAGGAAAAGAAAGAAGGGTTTGGAAAAGTTCAGGCGAACAGGGAGAGATTGAGAGGTCACTTGATTTTAGTTTATCTGGCAGTCCTTCAGTGCTTTCGATCAGCGTGACCGAGGTAAATAAAGCAAGTGGTTAATTTCTGCCTGGTTCCTGACATTGCAGGGATGTCTCAGAAAAACCTCCTCTGATAGCACCCTTTAAACACCGTCCAATCATTACTTCATCGGAGTGGTGTCAGCCGTACCTCCTACTGACTGCTGTATGCACAGGCAGACTCGGTCAGGCAGCCTCGGCCAAGAAAAGGCATGCTGGGGTTTTCTGATGAAATCGCAGCTCAAAAGGTCCACGCTCAAGAGCTCCTACAGGACTCTTAAAATGTGACAGCTTACTTTGTAGTTGAAACTGCCTCTTCTATAACATGCTTCCATGTGAGCTCTGCTGGAATGACTTGGGAAGCTGATCAGATCTTGGGAATGTATGTCTGTGGGAATTGTGGCAGTGAGGTTTCGAGAGGTTGTGTGACGAGCGCTTTCCTACACTTTTTCAACCCAAACCTGTGTTGTGCTAACCCTGAACCACCGCTGTGTGCTGTAGCTCGCTTCTCTTCTTTACGGGGTGCTGCCTGCCTAAACTGATCCAACATCACCATAAAGACCCTAGCATCAATATCGTGCGATGTTTTGAGTGGCCTTCAGCTCCATTCCAGAGCTTCTAGAGTTGCAGCGTTTGGGCTGAGGTTTTTTCCTCTGGACAACGATGAAAACTGAAGCCTGAATGTGTGTTTTCTCAAGACTGCAGGTTTTGTGTGTGTGGAAAGAGAAGAAAACAACCTTTTATGCATCATGGATAGCTGCCCTTTTATGGTCTGGTTTCCAGATTCCCTCACTGTGGAAAGACAAAGAAAGGTGCCTTTAAGGGCTGACCATTTTGTGTTTAGAGAGTCTACAACAGTAAGGTGCCAATGACTTGCAGACAGACGACCTGGCTGCATTTGACTCCCTTGGTTCTCCCCGCCATACGTGTTTCAGCCATTTTTATGGAACTGAACTGAAAATAGTTGGTGTGGACCTCAACTCCTGCTCACATAGCACCACCAGGCTTTTTTTTCTGGCCTGAGAAAGAACCAGAATCACTTCCCACATCTTGAGCAGAAAGGAGCACTCAAGCAGTGCCTTGCACGCTGCATAGCATAGATGGGTGTACCCTCATACCCCCAAGCCATGGCGAGACAAGTGAGTGCACTTTTAAATGTCAGTCACTTTTCATGCCCTATTGCTCCCATCTGCCTACCTGAGGAAGGTATCAGGTTACACACATATGCTCACACTCTCATACACAAAAACACACACATACGCACACAGCTGTGCACAAACACACATCTTGCACACTGAGTTGCATGACCGGGTGTTGCCCTTGTCAGGATGTGTAGAGTTACTTGTTGTGTTGTTATTATCGACAGGTCTTTCCTTATGTTTATCTATTAGGCGTTCTCTTGGTTACCGGCACAAGAGGACATTCTGGGTATTGAATAGCCATTCAACATAGTTTCCAGTTTGTTAGATTTTTCCCTCTGAGCACTCTGTTCCATTGAAGAGAGTTAAATCGCTCCTCCAGTATCAGTTACCACCCCCTACTACGTATGTACTGTATGTGTGAGAGCAGACCTGATCTGGCATTGGTCCAGTTACCGAGAGATATAGGGTATCAGAGGGTTCCCTCTACTATTGAAAGACATTGCAGGATTAAACTGCAACATTAACCATGAAGCTAATTCTTAACAAAGGCATCACAAAACTATCCTCTGGCCACAGTGTATTCAGTTACACTCGTACCCACCCTCCCCCGCAGTATTCTCTTACTCTGATGTCATTAGATATCAGCCCAGGGCATGGCCAGAATGTGAACAGGAGGTGGACCTCGGGGTCGGGATGTTAACCATTTCCCCATTTTCCGAGACACACTAACTTATTGCGAAAGGGAAGTATTCCTCTGATTGGAGCTTTTACCACCTATGTATTGTATGCATAGATATTCCATTGATGGACAATGTATGGATTGTAATCTTTTTTTTTTTTTAGTGAAGTGATATTATGATTTTATGATGGATTTGTAAATTGTAATGCACAAAAATTAATATTCTTGGCCATGGCTGAAGCCGAATTTTATGAAACACCATCTGAATACCAAACACTGAATACCAAATATCAAGTAGCCTACTGGTGTTTTATTCATTCATTTGCAAATGTGTTTCTGTACCAAGGCAAATTTGCTTTTGATTCATGAAATATGTTTGATTTATGTGTTGATTAAAGACATATCAGATTTTATTAGCACCTACTCCATTCATTCTGCTCTGTAAAAAGAGATTGCTGTGATTACTATGATTTGGCAGCATGACACTAGCAGTAGGAGCTATTTAATGTTCTGTAGACCTTTTTAAATTCACGTTGATTTTGTTGGTGTATTATACTGTATTTGCAAGCTTCACACAGCATAATAGAGAAAGAATGTGAAGCATTAATACACAGTAACATCGTTAATGTTTTGTATTCCCCCAATAAGTTGACAACTTCAATTCATTTTTCTGTTTTAGTTGTTCTGTTATAGTTTAGTCGCTTCCATGAGTGTTTTTAGCTCACATCAACCCTGGATGGTAGTTAAAATTACCTAACCGCACTTTTACACAGTCATGGCGAGAAAAGTTCTGATGTGCTTTGTCGTGAACCGCTTTGATATTGCTGGAGGCTGCGGTTTAGCAGGTATAAACAGAATGGGTTTATGGAATTGTTTGAATGTATCATCTGGGTCATAACTGGGTCAGAGGAGCAACACCAACAGACATGTTACTCATTGTCATTTTTTGCTGTCTTTGGCCAAATATTTTTGAGGAACATTCTCATTCTTTCTCTATTTTCTCTCTCATTCGCTCTAATCCATAAATTACTCGAGAAACTTGAATGTGTTCAATGATTCCTCTATACAGAACAGTCCATAGAGAGGTATCTATTATCAATTATCCTTTCCCAAGAAATTCCGTGCAGTGTTTCCATTCTATTACTATGGCGGATGTATTACAATATCTTCACCTTCAAATCTCATAACTGTCAAATGGCCCCTATCTTTTTCAACATAATAAATAGGTTTGCTTGCTTGCTTGGAAAAGGATACAGCAATCAATTTAACATTAAGTATTTCTGTGTGATCTCTAGAGGCACACAAGCGGCTTTGATTGGTACAGTGTTTGCTCAGATAAGTCTGGTATATGGTGCTGATATAGCTCAGAGGTGTTCTGTTTTTCATTTAACGGTGAGAATATATATCATTTAGCTTTCATGAAGAGAAGAAAAGTAATCCGTCCTCTAGAAGCTGTTTCACGACAACAACAGCATTAGAATACACATCTGAAGTTACACTAGTGTAGTTCAGCATTATTATGTTTCCTCTTTACCACAGTCTAGAACTAGAATTATAGCTAATGGAGATGATTTAATGTTCTTATTGTGCAAACACAAAGCGTGCATGCTAGTGGTAGTCCTGTATTTTACCCCAGTAGACATGAACTCACACAGACTCACTGGGGAGTTAGCATGCTTGCTTAAACCCAAGGTACAAAAAAAGTGATTGACCGTTGCCAAGAAAAACATCTAATGTCCCGAGAGCTAGAAACAATTACCTATGTTATTATGTCAGGCCATTGCCTGTGGTCAGGGAATAAAGACAAATAGCAGGGCTAATGCACTCTGCCCTGAGATGGAGGGATTTGATAATGGTATACTCAGCAGGGTCCTCACTGGTCACTAAATGCCTTATTAGGGGTGGTCTTCCTGTCAAATTGCCCTCAGCTACTACAGCCTACTTCTTCCCCATCTGCTCCTCCCTCATTACTGACAACTTCTACTGGCAGTATAGTGACTAACCCTAACCCTAAAACTAAGGCTGAGAATTGTATTTTTCACTTTCGCTGAGATGGATAGTTGTTGTATGGCTGTCGTACTGTAGATACGGCAGAGTTTTGTGTTTGAAGTTGGGCCAAACCTGAGGCAGTCTGTAAATTTAAGAGTTGTCAGCTGTAAGATGCTATCTGTTGGGCTGAAGCCCAGCGGCCAGCAGCACCGCGTTGGCTGCCAGTTCAGGATCTGTCACCATCGCCCTGTGGATCATCTCACGTCACATCACCCCCTGCACAGTGTGCGGGCTGCGCTGCCAAAGACAACACGCACCGCCATCCACCAGGAAACAGGGATGTTGGCTTAACCCGCATGGCATTAGCTTGTGTAACTCTTTGTCCTTTCTCTCATCTATCGCTCCCTCCTTCTCTTTTCTCTTTTCTTTTCTCTTTTCACATTGGCTGTTTTCTGTCATTCCAGGCATCTCGATGCCTGGCTGACTGATTGGAGCTGTGGCCCGGGTCTCACTTCTAAACCTCTGTCTCCTGTTGATCTCCCCTTGTCATCCTTTTCACAGCAGATGGAGCGTGTTAGTCCCGCACTTCTAACACTTGAGCTTTCTCCTTTGTTCTGGGGCCATTCTTCTGGACAGGCGCTGCACAGTCTGCTGCACTCATGGATTTGTACGCTCAACGGCGAAGAGAGATGCATTACACAAACTTTGATTCACATGACTAGAATTGTGTCACTGACCCTCTGTCGTTAGAGAATTGACCTGTACACTGCTGTCGCTCCCTCACTCGCAAATGCACTCATTCAGGCACAGACAGCGTATCTTATATACATTTTTGACACTCACATGCACACACACCCGCACACAAGAAATAACACAATGTTTTTACTGATTGACTATCCATCACGCACAGCTCTGTAACTTCGTCATCTTGAGGGCATCTCAGTTTGCCTCCTTAGATTGTGACCAGGCTGTTTATCAGTTGCTACTTAACTGTATGTCCATCATCAACTCAGGTGTTAAACAATATTTACTTAACACGATTTCACATAGTAAAAGTTTGTTTCTGCGGGTCAAATATACTCATGGTCCACAAGCTATGGTGTCTGTTAATGTGTGTGTGTATGTATGTGTGTTTTTGTGAATGAACATATTTATGTAGACAGGGTGTAGCCTGAGTTTGAACTTGGTGATTGAACGATCACATGATACCATTGCTCTGCCCAGATTGTGCAGACAATATTTGCGGTAGGTGGTGTGTTTTTGTCAGCTCAGCCTTGCATGTCACATTCTTCCTGTCGTAAGGATATTGATTGGTTTTGGCTGTGCATGTGATAGCCATTATTTTGTCTTGACATGGTTTATATTATCCCCAGACAGTTTGATGTTGATATACGTCACACTGGGGGTGGAAGGAGAAGACAGAGGGCACACATTCTTCACATGCATTTGTTCATTTCTCATTACTAATTGGTTAATCAGTAGCTTGATGGGATCGGTGGAATGCACTGGGATGTCGAAGAAGACAGAAGACAGAAAAAGTGCGAGTGTATGAAATGTCAAACATTTATGTTGTCGTTTTGAAGAGGCCTCTAAGGTGGTTTCCCTAGATGTGCTCATTCAGAATATTAGAAACTGATAGAGAAGCCTTGAGTTTTAATGGGACTTTGTACTACTGTGCATACAATGAATCAGTAGAGCAATAATTTGAGCTAATTACAATCATTTGGCAAAATTGTTGAATCCCATTATTATGTTTTCATCTAAATGTCAGGGGAATTTTAAGCTAATGTGAGAAATGTTGCAACAAATAGAATGTGAATTAGGTCCGTTTCCATCTGTGAGATTGAGGAAAATGAACTGCCAACCCAAACTTTTGCCAATAAACGGCTCTTCTTCATGAAGTGGATGTGAATTATCACACCATTAAAGGGTTATACTATGATAGTGGTATCAAATGAACCAAAACGACGATTAAATTGTCAATCCCAATTATTTGTTTGACAATTAAACGTCAACTAAAGTTTTATGATCGTGGCAGCACTATTTTTCGGGCTAGTTCACTCTAAGTGCATATAATAAAAAAGAAGGTGCTGTCTGCTCCTTCGGTTATAGAGTTTTATCCAGTGATACTTTCCACCTGTCAGTCTTTATTGACTAATGTCTGTAGTGCCGGCCTGTCTAATGCGGTATGAAGATGCAGACAGGACATGTCACATTTATAACAGTAGATAAAAGAAAAGCTGACAGGGTCATCAGCCAATGTTAAAACTATTTGTAGGAGTCGTTTATTTAAAGAATTTAATTAGTTTTCCATGTGAAAACAACACAGATGGAGAGGGGGGAGGATAGAAGAACGGAGAAAGGCAGAGGCTGACAGAGAGACTGCAGAATGTGACTGTTGTGTTGGTCTGAACCTTTGTTTTGGTCAAACAGATTTAAAAAGGGACACAAAGGGAAAGTCTGTGACCGACAACAGCTGATGTTGGAGCATTTAGATGAGCAACATGCCTGCAGGACTCCATGGTGAAACGGCTGAATGCCTCACAACAGAAATGTGTGTACATTGACTGCTAAGGGTTGGAATATATACTTGAAAATGGACACTTGCGTGTGCACACACACACACACCTACACACACACACACACACACACATTGAGCCCCTCCCTATAGCTTGACTACTTACACACATTTCTCCCTTTCAGGGTGTAGCAGAGGAGAAGAGAGTGAGCAGTGAACACTGTGTGAGACTCCTCTTCCCATCAAAGATGGAGGACTCTGCTAACAGGAGTCTTAATCAGGGGGAGATACTCTGCTGTCCTGGTAAACAGAAGGTGCAGGTTGGATCCCTTAAATGTGGAAATGGAAAGAAGGGTGTTCATTTAGTATCCCACCAAAAGCTGCTGCTGGTGGGACTGATGCTGCTGGCCGCTTTGCCTCTTGGAGCAAGCATCAAACAGAGTGTTCCCAGAGTCAAACTCAGCTACTCAGGTAAGGAGTTTTATCATGTCTTATCATGCTTTATGATTCTCTGAGAGAGGGCGGGCGAAAAAAAAAGAAGTGACATATGATGAATGTTTTATGTTTTTGTCATGTAAAAATGAAAGCTGGTCTGGTGATGCTACATAAGGCACACAAGGCCATTTAACTACACTTTAGTGGACCCATATGCATACGTATATTGTTCATTTAATATGTAATATATTGTAAGACGATTTTATTTCTTTATAAATATGCGAGACACTTTTATCATCTAACCCAATCTGCAATTTAAGCTTTAAGAAAGCATGGCTACTTTCTTTCATTCTGGGAGTTTTTGTATTCGTGATCAGAAGCAAGCTTTTAATGTTCTGAGACGCATTAGCACAGACTACACATTGTGAGGTCATCTCTAGCTATGTCTCACCTGCTGTTTGCCACTCTGTCATGTCACTTTTGCCCTTTATGTTCTTCTCATATATATTTTTTTGACCACATAACATGGAGGCACTTGCGTTGTTAAAGTGAACTGAGTTTAAAACATCATTGTGAAGCAAAACTGTAAGCGAGATTTATGACCGGTAGTTGGAGGTATTTTGATTTCTCCCTCCACTTGAATTGACTCAAGATTTATTTTCCCTCTTGCCTGAAACAGGAATAATGTCTTAACCCTAGAGTGAAGTAAATCTGTTTCACAAAAACATACAGCCACGTTTGGGCATTGAAATATTTAGAATAGCAGTGACAAAATATCAAATATTTATTTTCAATTAAATAAGCTCCCGACAACCGAAGTGCAGTCATATGTTCCTATATAAAATACACATAGGACCTTGTAGCAGTCTGTATATCAGCCTGTCCGATGCTGCTGTGGCAGTGTGAACTGTGTGTAGTGTTAAGTCAACTCAGTCGGTTTGCTTTGTGCCACCTTGGGTTATTACTAAGCTATAAGTTATTGCCCCTTCTGAACTCCAGGGCAAACTTTACTTTAAGCTTTATTCTCTATCCTCTGCACAGCTATAGGTTTGCTTTTAACTCTCCAAAACACCAGCTGCTAGAAACCACACAAATGAGCATTCGTCCCGCTCTATAAAACGCAATCCCCATACTGACTTAAAAGTAAACTCTGTCTGCCTTTCCACCCCCAGAACCTCTCTGCCGGTCAAAAGCTTCCGAAAACCAATTTTGCTAGGAATAGATGCGCATTTATGTCCTAAGCGTCCAAAATAAATATACATAATAATACACGAGTAGCAGCAGGAATAATGATTGCTAGGAACGCTGTTTACTCAGCAGTTATGACAACGTTGGTCCCGATTCATGTTAGTTCAGTCTTTTTTTTTGTTGTCTGTTTTCTGTTTGTATTTATTTATTCTACCTGATGATGATGATGTTTGTATTTTTACGTATTCAATGTTCAAAGACATTTTATTACTTTATTTTAAATGTTTTATGGTGATAAACTTACGTTTGATTGTCTGTTTATTTCTACAAATTTAACAGTACTTGGCCCATACTATATCCAGCTGCTCTATTTGTGCAGTGCACCCATTTATGAAATGGCCTGTCAGAGTAGTCAATTGCTTCCCCCGAATCTCATCGTGAAGGGACTTCAACAAAGTCCACATTTGGCTGAAGAGCAGAAGAATTCATCAAAACCAAAATCATATCTGACCCGACGCACACATCACACATATCTTGTCATCAACTCTTGACCATTCCCTCTTCAAATGCAACACCACCCGCCAATGATCACACACTTCAAGCACCAGATCCCCCTCATGTGGAAGCACAACTTCAAATGAAGTCACATAATGTCTGATTGAGTGAGCACCTCCAAAACAGCCTTCCTTCGCTGCAAACCCCTGAACCTTCCACCGAGTATACAATGTCATTCCCCCCGGTGGCATTCATTGAACAACTGACCAAGTTAAATTGTGTTCAAAAGAACACACTATAGACGCAGCTTTTTTGCTAAGTGGAATTTAAAAACGATCCGTCCATAATGTAAATATTTTTATTAAATGGCTTATGAGAGATGTCTCACTTTTTCGCCTTGACATTTACTGAGAGAGGTGAAGTAGCACCACATGTATGCACATTTTTAATGTTACTTCGTCTGTTTGTCTTATATTTAATCTAAAATAAATATAGGACATTGCTATGTCCTATATTGACTTTTTCCTTTATCCCCTATGATTGAGAGCATATAGAGTATTACAAAACTAGATGAAAGAAAAGACAGTATTTCAAATACCCCCCAAAATGTAATTTTTGATCCTTTTTGATGTTTATACCGTAGGATTTATCATTTGACACGGATTGCAACATTATGCCACGCATTCTGAAACCATGAAGGGATGGATAGTGTGTGGATATTAAGTGTCTGTAGTCTTCATATTTTATATACGCAGCTGGCGTCTTTGTGATCACGCAGCTACATAACGCGGTATAACGCGTTATGATACGCGGCATAACTAAATACCTCAATTATAAAAACACACAAAAAACACCCCTTCTTTTGTTCATATGGCAGCTTTCAAATTTGTGTCCACCAAGTAATGCACCCTTTCTAACTCAAGACAGTAGGTGCAGTTGATGGCACGGTAAAGTTACAGTAGTTTTTCTATTGAGCTGCATCTGTCCCATGCTGTCATCGCGGTCATAACACGAGACTATGACTCGAATCAATGTAAAGTTTATCAGCATGGAACCTGAGCCCACTGGCTGCAAGCCAACCCAACGTTGTTTTTACTCAAATAAATGTGTGGATGAGAGTTTCGCTTCAGAGTTTCAGATCTTCAGAGCTTGAGCGGTGAGGCTAATCAAGAGCCGGTGAAAGGGGCCGCGGGCTGCGCTCTCTGGTGAAAGGTGTTGAGCCTTATGCTAAGCTGCAACAGCTAGCCGTGCCGTTTCAATGGGCTCACAGTGCGGTGTGTTTACAGAACAGATTAGCGTTAGCCAAAGGCTAGCATGGCTTATCTCTCTGTGAGGTTTAGTGTGAAGAGGGCACAGGGGTTGTGTGTCTCTGTTTGTGTCTCTGTGTCTTGTGTCTGTGTGTGTGTGTGTTGGGGGGTAGGGTATAGGAGTGAAAGATATGGGCATATGGGGGGTTGATGGGTGTGTGAGC
>OMKR01050613.1:0-11574 GCA_900302355.1 Cyttopsis rosea
TTTTGTTTTTACTTATCTGGATGTATATTGTTCTGACAAAATCACAATTCTTCCATATATTTTTTTGCTTGTTTTATTTCACACTTCCTTTGGCAATGTAAACGCCTGTTTCCCATGCCAATAAAGCCCCTTTGAATGTGTGTGTGTGAGAGAGAGAGACCCCGTTTACACTTGGCATTAACATGCGTCTTTGGTGATCCGGTAGCAATCGGACAGCTCTAATGTCAAGTGTAAACACACCCATTGCGTCCTCAATGCGGATTGAGATCCGATAGCTCAGACCACATTGGGAGCTGGTCTGGCTCACATACTGTATATCCACGTTATATTCGGTTGGCAGTGTAAACGCAATGTGTCCTGGGCCACATTGAAGTCCCATAGCAGCGGAAAGCAACGGGGAGAGGTGTGTGATGCGCTGCATGGCTCAGGACACACAGGGGTTTTGTTTCATTCATTCCGTTCTGCAGTGATCGGGTCCCTTAACTCAGTTGTGGTTAAAAATGTTGTTTCATACAAGTAGGAAACTAACGGAAATAAATACATCTAAACTTAAAACACACTCTGTTTTATTGGTTTTGGCAGGAGACACGAAACCGAAACGCACAGTGGACCGGAGACGCTCCGTTTCTTTATTTTATTTATTAATAAAATAGAAGAAAAAACAAGGTCTTGGCATTTGGTCTTTGCAAACTGAAATGACGTACGTGTTGATTTGCATATAGAGCGGTGGGAGAGAGAGAGCAGCGCCTGCAGCAGTGAACTTCTAGGCTCTGGGGTGTGGCTGGCCTTTCATGGAACGGTGTGGACACAGCTACCCACTGAGCAGGGCCGGCTCTTCCTATAGTCGACATAGGCCGCCGGTGCCGCGCTATCCGCGTGCCACCGATCTGTTTTTATTTTAGAAAATTAGATGTAGGTTCTTTTATTTTAATGAGGATTGCCAATGAGGATTTTCATTCATCACGAGTATGGATATTGACACATTTTACTCTGACCAGAAGGAGGGATAAAAGTATCCCCACCGGCAATAAAAATTAATGATCAGAGGGGGAGACCAAAAGCAGAGGGGGGCAAATCCCCCCCATGCCCCCGGCAAATCGCACCCTGTATATACTGTATATTCCTATACATATGCCTCTTTCTGCCTTTTTCTCAGTCACATATACTGTAAATCGCATCCTGTAAAAACAGCTCAGCGGTAGAATCCCCGTTGTCCCTACCCCCCCTACCGCAATACCGAAAGACTTAAGGTTATGTTAGGTTAAGTCCTCAGAGGTTAGGTTTGTTTCTCGAATGTATGCGTCTGTCGACTACTGTCTCTCCACTGGCCGGGAAGCACAATTGGGAAGTTCAAACTCTGAGAAAAACACAACTCTGCTATCTGTCTGATGTACGGTGTGTTGTGTTTGCCTCAGCTAAAACCGCAAGTTCAGCACCGCCGACACCCCCCAGATGGCAAGCGCCATTGATTCACAGCCTCCCATTGTCCTAAGCTCGCCTTTGTTCCCGGCACCGGTTCTGCCTTGTAAACCGAAAGTGCTGGCCAGTAAAACTCAGAGGAAAGATTCAGTTCGCTAACAGCGGCCGTATGTTCACTCACAACATCGCCCTGTTTTTGCCGCATACACCCTCCATCTTCCCCAACCCTACTGTCTCCCACTCCATATCATTTCTGTTTTTCCAAAACCGCTTACACGCTAAACAGGTTACCACTCTGAGCTAACCTCATGAAATTAGCTTGATTTTGCTGACATCAAGAAACATTGGTTGTTTGCTAAATTAATTAGTAATACCCACGGTGGTTTCTTTGTGGCCTCAGCAGGTTTTCACACTGTTGAGAACTGCATCTGTGTGTGTGTTTGCGTGACCGGCTAATGTGCTGCGTATGCACGGCTCGCCGGGAACGTGTATATACTGTTCTGTCTGTGTGTTTGTTGCCGATAGTCGCGTTTGTCGACTCGCGGATCTTCACCGCAGGTACTCTGCGCTCTGAAGCGGCGAGATAAGAGCTGAGCTGGTGGTTGTGGGTGTTGGTACTGACTCACATTTCATGCGGCCAACAAGCCATTAAAATCACAGCGTTTAAACGCGGTGTAAGGAGCGCCCACAGAGCAAGATTCAAATCCCTCGCCGCTTCACGGACGGAATGAGAGGTTTTGTATTTAACCGATGCATGCAAGAGACAGACCTAAGGACCTAAGGCGATCTGTGTTGTGTTGTGTGTTGTCCTTTCTGTCCGTCTCCGGCATTCTTCAAGCCCGTTGAAGTGCCGGTCACGCATCATTAAATGAGTGTAATGAGAGATCAATTGGTAATGAATTAGGAGACAATGGACTGATTTCCAAAGCATTCTAAGAGTAGAAAGGAAGACAAAGAGGAAGCGTTTTGAGAACTAGCCGCGGCCTCTCGGCAGTGACGACACGTCTCCTCTAATCAACTTTGATTGTCAGTTTGCTCGTGCCAGATATTCAAGGCTTTTGTTGTGACCGTCGCTGCCAAACCAGACTGCACAACACTAGTTTTTGGCTTCTGCCTGTCCAAAGTACATAGCTAATGGCATTCAATTTGTGCTCTGATTTGGCAAATGGGAAAAGTAGTGACCATCGATCTTTTCTTCCCGTTCTTCTCCTTTGTTTACTCTGAGTTATTAATATTCTTTACCAATCCCCCTTTCAATGCGGTGAGCTCTCTTTTCTCAGTGCCAGTGGGATTCTGCCATGCTTCCCTGGGCTGGATAACTGGTGCAATGTGTGAGCCTTCAGCAGATAATGTGTTATAAAAAAAACTCATCTCACAAATCTATTGGTTTGTAGTTTATGTTCTAACACCAAGAGAAACGAGGGGAATTATAAATCCTCAGACAACGTACTCCAACACTGGCCTTGTGCCTTGCATAATTGACTCCTACTAGGAGTTGGCGGTGTACACTACGAAAGGTGCACCGGTATAAATTTGCTCAGGGGTTATGGGTTTGTGAAGTGTGAACATCAAGGTAGATGGATAATTTGCCAACAACTGTTATGAGCAATGTCACAACATTAAAACAAAACTAAATGACGTCAACAGTGGATGGCAATATCACAACACCTCCATGACGTCCATGGTTGAAGTTATACCCTGATATACATTTTGGACCGTAACATTCAGCCCTAACTCTCTCTCACTCCATCTCTGCCTCTCCGGTCCCTCCATTTAAGCAAAGAGACCCTTTCTGGGCAAACCACCCAACCATTAGATGCAGGGCAGGGCAGAAAACCATAGGGTGTTCCAGAAACGCAGGGAGCGATAAATAGATGAATGAGGCTTGGACTGGGGTGGGGGAAAGCATAACCGAGCCGGAGGAAATGGGGCATTTTATCATCATCCGGACACCTGGAGCCCATCTGAGCTGAGCTGTGTGACAGGAGACAGGGTCTCGGTGTGGACACGCACCAGATACACAGGGGATGGAGGGAGGGTGAAGGGTTTGACAGAGAAGCCGAAATTCACTCTGCTTTCTTAGTTTTCTGTTCTTACGGGTTGCTAGTGGGAGGTAAATTCCCACCATGTTTCCACACAGTCAAGTACAGATCATTCAGGTTTTTAAAGGTTGACTGGGTTCAAGCGGCGAATCCCTCGGGTGACGCCGGTGAACGTATACAACAAAGCTGGATGAGTTGATGTGGAGAACTCACAGATTTGACAAAACTCAAGGCCAAAGGTTTGTGAACTCAAGGTGAGGACGTTGACACGCACGTGAAGAAAATACACCTTGTGGCTCTCACTCACCCAAAACTGACGGCTAAAGCTGCAATATAGAAAATTTGTCTCAGTGATAATATTACATTACATTACCATTTAGCAGACACTTTTGTCCAAAGCAACTTTTATTCATACACTGATGGATGCAGCCATCAGGAGCAGTTAGGGCTTAGGTGTGTTGCTCAAGGACACTACAGCATGCTAGCAGGAGGAGCTGGGGATCTACCCGGCAACCTTTGGGTTACTAGATGACCTGCTCTACCTCCTGTGTGTGTGAGTGCCTGCATATGTGTGGGTGTGAGTGTGTTTGGAATGATTTTTTTGCCATCTCACTATAACCGGGAAAAATAACTGGAGTAAATGTCAGACAAGGCTGACATTTTAATAGCTACAAGGTAGTTGGTCTAACTGCAGATTGCTGCGTTCACTGGGGACAGAGAGCAAGGGCAACAGCTATACTGGTGTGTGTGTGTGTGTGGGTGTGTGTGTGTGTAAGTACCTACACATTTGAACAGAATGTGTGCATGTTTACATGGCCAAAGACTCATGTGGGATCATCATGTGTGCACGCACCTGTGCTTGGGTTATAAAGAACAAAGTGTGCCTTTAATGCCTCGTATACACCAAAGGACTTTCGCTGGGACTTTCAAGGTCTTTCAAGAGAATCATGAGGAAATCTCTTGTCGGGTTGTCGGTACAGTATGTCGTATTTGGCAGTCATTTGATTTGGGATTGTCAGACTAGTCTGGGACTCTGGGAATTTCAGGTTGGTTTGATTTGATCTTGAGTCTTGGCTCCTATACTGTGTGCTCGAATCCCAAGATTTGTGAGTGTGCACTACTAGTTTGGAAAAAAAATCTTGATGTGACGCTGTCTTTTTAAAGTATTTTAGTGTATCTCATAGTGCATTTGCCATAATGGCAACACAATGTAGAATCTCATATAGGAATGGAGTGGAAAGTTTGGTATGCAACAGATAGGATAGAATGAAGGTTTAATTTAATATAAAGGTTATCCTGCACAATCGCCAGAAAAAAGGAACAAAAAAAAATCGAACCTTTAAGTGATATAAACTGAAGGTTTACCAACCCTAAAGAATTGTTGGAATTCGCCCGGTGCACAAGAGGGCGTCTCTTAACTCCCTGGTTATGCGTGGTGTGCATTATTGTCTCCGGTTGTAGATTATTGTGTGAGGAGAATTGGATAGCAATAGCGATCGTGAGTGTTTTTAAGATTCAGAAGAAACGATTAACATATCAATGGCAAGAGAAGGAAACGTCTCCACTGTACATTGGTGTGTGCCTCGATGTGCTAGTTTGTCGAGGTACAACTCGGAGATTAGCTTTCATCGGTTTCCAATCGATCCTGAGGTATGGGCTCAGTGGAGACAACTTCAATCCCACTCAAAGTACTCGCCTCTGTAGTAGGCATTTCCAGACAGGTGATTTTGTTGTGAGAAAATCACCTGAGAGACAGAAGACTCAACAAAGGAGCTGTACCTTCTCTTGCCTCTTGCCTGGAAGGATTATACCTAACCCGCACCCAGGCTTAATGTTTAGGAACTTTGGCGGAGATGCCCTTCCCCGGACTTGGCGGCGTCCGACTCCGACTCCGACTCCGACTCCGAGATGGAGGTGCAAATAGCGCCTGGTCATGATTGCTGCGTTACTCCGACGACCTCAGTAACGGCAGATGAGTTGGCAAACGGGAACGAAGCATTGAAGAGAAAAATACGGGAGCTACAAAACCAGCTTGAAGCTTCACAGCTGCTGTCCCGTTTTGGGCTGCAACGCCTTGCAGGATCAGGCGAAGATGTTATTATTAGCATTATAAATGAGCCTGTCTCTCTGTGTGTGTGTGTGTGTGTGTGTGTGAAATGAGTCTGTCTAGTCCTGTATCTGTGTCTAGTCGTGTGTGTGCGTGTCTGTGTCAGTCTCAGTAATGTATAGTTAACAACCATAATCTAAAAAAGTCTAAAGTGATTATCATTTAATTCTTAGATTTGCGTCATACAAGCACTTCCAGGCCTTTTGGCAGCTGGCCGAGCCTGCTGTAAAAACTAAGATGGGGAGGATCACCAGTGCCTATGCTGCCTCTGCCAACAGCAATGAGCCAACTCAACTAAGTGCAAAAGTAAGTTATGCAATCAGGGTCTCTAAATGAATTTAGGTCACGCTTAACACTGGTGGATAGGTCTGATTCAGTTGGTCTCTGCTTTATAAAACTGAAAGATAAGGACAGTTGGAATGTCTAAATAAATTCATACATAAATACAATTAATTTATTTTCATTTCTGCACCATCAGAGATCACCATCATCATTTCTGAAGTAGCACTGCCATTATAGGTGGTTAGTGATTGCACATTTTGTAAGTTTACTTGTACAGAAACGTCGTACAAAGTTGCTAAATGTAATGTAATGTAAACGAATGTAATATAATGAGCGTGTGTGACAGCTACAGTCTATCTAGGCCTAGACTGATTAGATTAATTTTGTCTGACTTTTTCACTTAGTCTCTTGACTCCTTATAATAAAACAGCAGTAATTCGGATTATAGCCCTAGATATAGTTTCTTGACTTCTTCTATAAAGACAGATAGGGGGTTATTATTTACCTGACATGTCTTGACTGCCAAAGCCTGCAGTCTTCATCAGAGGTGTTGCCCAAATAAATCAGCTGACAGGAAGCTTCAGCAACACCTCTGATATATCTAGGGCTATTGTTATCTGTTTATTTTCACAGAAACCTGCACCCATAGATGAATTACTGCTGTTTCTGATGCACCTGTCTGTGGGCCTGCCTCTCAGAGATCTTGCCAACCGTTTTGGTTTTCACCGCACCACCGCCAGCAGAGTCATTGCAACCTGGAAGGATCATCTACTTGGTCCCATCTGCCTGTGGATACCACCAGAAGAAGTCAAAGCTCACTTACTGTACCACCAGAGCTTTCATCATTCCCTGACACACAAGTGGTGCTTGACTGTACAGAATGTTTTAGCCAAACTACCTCCTCTCTCGTTTTGCCGAGTGAGGTGTTTTCAACATATACTGTACATCACACACCACATTCAAGGCCATGATTGGACCCCATGGTCCCATCACCTGTGTTGCAGGTTCTATGAGCGACCGGGAGATATTCAAGCTATCTGTCATTACCAAACTCCTCACAGCAGACATGGCTATTATGGTACGGTCGACAAGGGCTTTCTTGTGGACGCCCACCTTCCCCGTAAGGTTTACCGACCTGCCTTTCTTTCAAAGAACATCCAAATATGTAGGGAGGATGTCCAGCAGACGCAGTCTATTTCCCGCTTGAGAGTCCACGTCGAGTGGTGTATCCGGGGGGGTAAGGAGAACAAAGTCATACCATTATCAGTGTGTGGAAGCACCGCTCAGCTGTTCGGTGTGGCTTGCTTCCTGGTAAACTACCAGAATGGACCACTGGTGAAGGCATGGGCAGGTAAACGTTGATTGAAACTGACGGAAGTTACAACTTATACATTAATGGCACATTACTGGAATAATGTCACTTGCAGACTGTAGTGGGGTTAAGGCTGCGATCATAACAAAGTAATCACTTGTTAATATTTAAGTCTGTTGAAAGCAGTGACCGCCAAATATGTACAGGTCAGCATAGTTAACACTGATGGGTCCAAAAAGCAGACGGCCAAAACATTCTACAAATTGTAAAGTAAGATCTGAGATGACAGATTTGATCTGGTTAGAATTTGATTGATTGATTTGATTTGAATTAGGTTACATTTCTGTTTTGCTTGTTGTTATAAATGAGTGCTTGTTGTTGTAAATTATGAATTAATTCAAAGGGCTTTAAGAAAATGACAGGTGACTATAGAGTTGAGTAAATAAGGTCCTCGTTAGTAAAGAGGATGAAGAGGCAGAGGAAAAATCTGTTGAAATACTGGCTTATTCTCATGAAAAAAATCTTATGCAACAGCCACAGTGTTTCAACTCTTTAATTACACTGAAGAAGGCAATGGGGCTGAATCACATGAGGTGGTTTTAAAAATCACAGTTGAGATTTTGTTCACCTAAATATGTTTGTACTATATTTAATATTAAGATAAGATGAGAAATATTTACTATATTATAAATATTGTTGTGATTATAAGTGTGTATATGTTATAATATAATTATACATACCATGTTATAAATATTTTGATTATAATAAATATAAAGATTTTGATTATTATAAATATAAATATTTTGATTATTATAAATATAAATATAAATATTTACTATATTATTAACAATATATTTTTAATCAACATTGCGTGTTGAAAGTCATTATGTTGTCTACAAACTGACCGGCGGCTCGCGGTCCTCAAACTGGAAATCGTACACTGTCGCCTTACGCATCGAGACAATTACTGGAATCTCTTGGACGTGCTACTCATGAAAAAGTCGTTTCAAAGCCTATTTCCGATCCTTTAAAATCACGCTTTCGCAATTCTAGTCGGGTTCGCGATATTAATCCTGATGTTGAAGCCCAAGGTCAGGCTTTGCAGACTGGATGAGGTCCAACCGGACTTTATCTGAAGTGAAACGCCTAAGATCTAGATGTCTGGCTGCACCGCTATCTGGACAGGGAGGAGGTCTCAGAGATATGGTCTGCTTGTCCACACACACTCACACACAACGCACGCCCGTGCACACACACACACACTCACACACACACACAGTCACTGGCACAGAACTACACCACCCATAATTTAACAGGCATGGTACAGGAAATAGAACAACAACAACACTTAACCAGTTGTGGATGCTGAATGAAACGTGGGCAGAATGGCAATAACAGCTGTAGGGCTAATGGGCTGTCACCATGGCAACAAATGGTGGCTTTGAAAGGATAGATATTCTAGAATCTCTACAGTCAGAACTCTCGTCAAATGCAAAGATGCTCTGAATGTTTGCTTTTCATAGCATCTCTAGAGCCATTCTGGGGGAACACCATCTAAAATGTTGATGATACAGACGATGAGAGAGTATATTTATGGTATTTACGGAGCCGATTTCCTGTCTAAGGCCTTGAGAGACCACATGACTACTCGTACAGTTCCTCGGATGCCCTCTCGCATGCACACACACACACGTTTTAGGCTCAGCCATTGTTTCCTGAGCCAGTTCTGACTCGGTCCACTGCACTGGGAACGTGACGACAGAACCAATGTAAGCGTGCTAATACGGACCCAGTGCAATAAGATTAGAAGCCAATGGCTGGAACCGGCCCAGTTAGCCTGCGCTCGCTAGCAGACGCTTGTCTGTGGACCAAAGCATAGATTAGACACACAGATGCACTAATCCAATGAGGCAAATTCCTTTTTATGCGCAAATGTACCGTCTAAATATACTCTGAATTGAAATTCCACCATGATGAGGGTGCTAAGATCGCTCAGCGCCCCTTGTGCAAACACGCTACAGAAAAACCCTGTTAATTCCGTTACAGATATTAATAGACATGAATGCATCCAGCTGAATATGCTTTTTAAGCTTAGACGCGCTTCACCCTTATTTACTATGGCATGTTTGGAAACTATTGTAGAGAAGACTTGACACAATGGCAGATATTATATTATTAATGATAAGAAACACATCACTTGTAACAGAGAAAGGGTGAGGGGGGGGTTGTCTTGACAGAAAATGATGTATTATTAAAAACCAAAACACATTGTTAAAATATGAATGGAATATCTGAAAATATTAGCAGTCGGTTGTGAAAAGCTTCTGGTGCCACCTGGTGTTTTTGTTTCTGATTATGCTTGAATGCGAGTGTGTGTGTGTGTGTGTCTTCATGTGGGTGCGTGTCGGTTCTCCCAGCTGCGGCTCGCCATGTAAGATTTATCCATTGAACTCAATACATCAAACCCCGCTGTGAGGTCTGATGGAAAACACAAGTCAAAGGAGACGGCGGAGGGGCGAAGTGAGCGAGAAATAAAGAAGGAATAAAGGAATAGCGACAGCAGGAGGAGGGGACGGAACAGTAGGGTCAGGAAGAGAGGGAAAGTCATTTAAATTAAAAAAAAAAATGAAAATGAGAAGTTGAGGAGCGGAAAGGAGTGAGGGCTGATTCACATGCCCAACGCACCACAACTCATGACAAGAAATAACCAAGCAAATACTGTCCAAATGACTCGGCAGCGGCACTTCCCATCACAGTTAAGAGTTTAAAAAGAGTTTAAAAAGGGATCGGATACTCTGATTGAGGAAAATTCGGGCAGTTTTGTTTGTACGTTCCGTCGTCTCCCACAGCAGGGTCGCCCGTTATTCTACCTCGCGGTTGCTTGGCAACGGCAGGCGCGTCCAAGTGTTTTTGGGTGCATTTGAATCAGACGAAAAAAAGAAGGGCAGAGAGAAACAAGAGCGTTCAAGAAAGGAAGGAGGACGAGTAGGGCACAAGCCGGCGGCGGAGTGTGTAGGTGTGTGTTCGCGGTGCGCGGGAAAATTAAATTAACCGCACACACACAACATCGGACAATGAATTAGTAAAAACAAACAGCAGATTGAGGCGGAGAAATGGCCGCGTTCAAACACAAACACAGCCAGGCCCGGGCGCTCGAGGGGATCCAAGAAACTTGCCCCGAAAGGCGCTCTCTATACGGCAATCTGTGTCAACAACGCGATCCGTGACACGCTCGCATTAGTAATCCACTGGTGAGATGCACCATATTTTGAGTTGGAGGAATTTGGTTTCAAATGACCCTTTCCAAATAGCCGTGATTGTTCATTATGCTACAAATCAGCTGCTGGACTTCATTACGCCAACGCTCATTGATGTGTCACAGTTTGAGAGCGAGCATAGCACAGCTGCGGCTCTGTGGACGCTGGTTAGATGTAGTAGTGTGTTTCCGGTGTGTTTACTGGTCTAAACCGATCAGGTGTCTGGAAACCAATAACTGATTGGATTGGATAATTAGATGCTGAGGTGATATTGGAATTCGACTGGCTAACTGGACCCCCATTCTTGGGTTTAGGTCACCCTTTTGACTACAATGTGATAAAAAGCTATATAATAATAAGACATATAATAATTAAACTCATTGGGTAATGTTGCCATACATTTAACAAGAAATTGACTCACTTTCGATCACAATTTTGGTTTGTTTTTCATCATTAGCAGTTTGCATGGACGGTTCTCTGTAGAACAAAGGTTACTAACAATTGGAATATAATTGAAGAGTTACATTAACTCTTCAATTATATTCCAATTGTTTCACTAGTCAAGGCACGCTAGTTTATAGACCTGATGAACCCTTCCAGAATTTATTTTTCCCCACTTGAGAGCTTGCGAGCTGCTAGATTTGGAAACCATGCTGGCGCAGATGAAGCCAAATAACTTTGGCTTCCTGCAAACCCCAGAACGGTAGAACCCGACTCGAAACCCTCGAAGACTTTCAGCGGGGACTGATTGTTTTGTTCATTCGGCTGTTGCCGATTATCTCGTCATCCGCTCCCAACTGCGAGTTGTAAAGCGGCCGGGGCGGCCGACCGAGGGTGAACGCCCGGGTGAGAGTCGAAGTGTTCCGTACGCTCGGGCACGATTGGAAAAAGTGGAATTGCCACCATCGCCGTGGCTACTCGCTCCCTGGACGGACGTGAGCGCTCGGTCGGAAACGGTCGACGAAGCGGAACAATTAGTCGGGATTGTCTCTTGGAATTGACTCGCCGAGCTGTATCGGGAAAGGTAGGCGAGTTTACCGCCGAAACCGCTGAAACCGTACGGTCGTATGAACTCACTAGAGGCTCCTGTCCTCAACGGCTTGACCCTAATGCGGATTACCCTTCCCCGAGGACACGAACACATGCACACCGACT
>OMKR01050614.1:0-11611 GCA_900302355.1 Cyttopsis rosea
CGTCGGCGTATTGGTACACACAGCGGCGACAGGACGAAGGGATCGCAGCACGTGCTCCGGTGATAATCGCCCGTAAAAAAGTCAGAATTGAGTGTCGAACGAATGAACGAACGAATGTCTAGGAGTGCTTGTCGTTCATACTGCAAGAGTGACAGTGTAGTACGTGCAAAAATAAGAACAAACAACACAAAACTAACAAAACTACGAGTTGCTGACGGAGCTCTGCCTAGTGCGACCATCTTGCGGCGCACCCGGAAGTGTGAGTCTCGGCATGATGTCTAGCTTTTGAGGATCTTTTGGTCTACTTCACTTTGTCAGGCAGGTCCTATTTAAGTGATTGCTTGAGTGAGAACAGGTGTGGCAGTAATCAGGCCTGGGTGTGGCTAGAGAAATTGAACTCAGGTGTGATAAACCACAGTTATGTTTTAACAGGGGGGGAAAATACTTTTTCACACAGGGCCATGTAGGTTTGGATTTTTTTCTCCCTTAATAATAAAAACCTTCATTTAAAAACTGCATTTTGTGTTTACTTGTGTTGTCTTTGACTAATATTTAAATTTGTTTGATGATCTGAAACATTTAAGTGTGACAAACATGCAGAAAAACAAGAAATCAGGAAGGGGGCAAACACTTTTTCACACCACTGTATGTTCCTTATTGTACTGCCCACGTGCAGACAACACAACAGTGACTTTGACAGAGGAGGCCTTGGTGACAATGGTCGAGAATAAATGGTTTGGTGAGGAGCGCAAGGCCAGCCTCATACAGCGTCAACGCAAGGCAGATGCTGAGGGTGTGACCAGCTTAGAAAGAAAGTTTTTACACACCAGGGGGGTATTCCTTTAAGGTTGCTACGATCAACATTCCACGTGCAGATCATTTACTTTAGATCAGTTTAAGTGGAAAGGCAACGCACAAACACGTCATTTATAATGTTGTAATACAACATTATAAATTACGTGTTTGTGCGTTCGGTAATCGAGTGCCAGGATGCTTTTCTGTCTTTATTAATATCTTCAGCATCTGCCTTTTTAGTGATCATAGGTTTATCCTATCCTATTTTCCAGAAGCGATAAATGATAAAGCAGAAATGTTATGGGATGCTTTTAGGAAACCAACCAGATGAATATATAAATGTTAATGATTCAACTACCCATATACTACTATGCATGACTGAAGGGCTTGACTGTACAGGAAACATTGATTTATGCATGAATTGTGACACATTGTTTGTTTGTTTGTTTGCAGTGGAAGAAATAAAAAATAAATTCAAGAATCTGAGGAGAATATCCCAGAGTGAACTCAAAGCTGTCAACACCAGCAAGACATCTGCCTCTGGGGTCGGTGATATATACACATCTAGAGGAGGAGGCCATGAAGGAGCAGCCTCACCACACGCTGGTTTCTTCAATTACATTGAAGAATACCTAACTAAAATACCTGATGACAAAGTAAAAAAAATTAAACGAAAAATGATAGAAACTCTACATTCAGCTGCCGAAGAGGAATGAAGAAAAATCGATTTTTATTTTATTAATGCTCTTGATTATTGTGATCTGTGTAGGAATTGAATTGCACTTGCAATAAAATTACTAACTCTTGATGAAAGAGACGACTTTTTTTGTTTATAGTGTCTTATGTTGCTACGACGTGTATCAGGGCCTTTATGCTGTAGTGTCACGGACACCAAGCTCCCCTGGGTAAAGTTATCAGCTACTAGTTGTCTAGGCTTCCAGAGCCAGCTGCCCATGCATACTGTATAGATTAAGGAACAGAGGGCGTGGCTGCCTGGTGTGGTGGCTGTCAAGATAGGAAAAAAAGATGGGCTTATCTTGGCGTCGATGTCAAATCCCAAACCCGATGTCGTTCCGATGTTCCCGGTCGCCAACTCAAACCGTACGGTCCAGCACGCTTTTTACGCAGTACGTCAAAGCATCTTCAGAAGAATTGTTGACTTTGCGTTGCAGACATGCACTCTATATTCCATTATCTTGTTATATTTTTCCATTATTTATTGAAATTGTTTTTGTTGATAGTTCCTTGTAAGAAAGATTATTTTTTTATAAATGAAGGGAAGAAACCTTCCTGTCACAGTTGACAGTTTATTAATTATAGCCTAAATGTGCCAAGAATAAAGATAAGCAAATTTTTGTTCTTGAAATATTTGTCTCTCTCCAAAAAGATATTGGAACCTGAACCGAGACTCGATAAGAACCGGATTCTATAAGCAGAATTGAAACAAAATAAAATTGAAACAATACCCAACCCTAGTGGGTTGTAATTACCAATGTTCCGCATCCTTATTGCAATCGGTCTGACACACCCACTTTTTTTTAAATGAGGGAATAAAACCATATCCTTATGAATGTGTTTCCCTTTGTAAATAAATGAAAACATGTCACATTTATCTTAATTTTATTGACCACATTGCAAAAACTCCAAAGCTCACAACCTGTTGTTTCTTTTGGCCACATGATTGCAGATGTTCTCTCCACGTTTGTCATTTTCCTTTTATATTTTAACAAGCTCCCTCTTGAGCCCAGATTAGACGTTTCATCATCATAACAAAAAAAAAAAAGAAAATAAAATCACCCTCAAAAACAGAATCTCTTTACTGCAATTGTCCCACCCTCCCCATCCAAAGTATAAAAAGTATCCATTTCCCATTCATCTGCTGACCACAGGAGACGGCTCTCAGTGCTGTTCCCTAAAAGGGGTGTGTGGACGGAATGCCTTATGTCCTGGAGAGCCCTCGGTTGTCCAGGTCTTTCACCTTCGGAGAGAGAACAGGTGACATTGAGGATTAAAAAAAATCTAATTGTTGAGGAAGGCATAGAGGAAAAGTATAGAATTTTTTTTAAACTCCTGTACCTTATATATCCTAACTAGCCAGTGCTCTGTTGTGTAGGCTTCCTCCAACACATCCAGCTCAAAGTCTTTGTTCCCAATCTCAGCGTTTCTCACTCTGTCGTAGCCAGGCGGGCGCTCTGGAGGAACAACATCAGAATTAAAGCCAAGACAAAAATTCAGTCATGCATTTAAGGTGCTAGCACCTGGCTTTATTGACTATGAATATTACTGTATGCATAGTTATGCATTTTGTATCAGTTAAAGCCATCCAGTACATGCCATTAGACTATGAACATTAATTATTTTCTATAGCATCCTTACTGGAATATTGGAAATCTGTACTCAAAAACCATTACTAGCCAACTATTAAGTAAATGGTAAAACAGTAAACGCAAAACAAACATTTAAATTAAATGTTCACATTTTAATTATATACCTACAGTATATACCCATACCATCCTGTATATATTTTTAATATATTTGACTATTTCTGTTTTCCATTTCTTGGCTATTTGTGTATATTTGTCACATTTAATATTTATTCCATTTTCTGTTATTTTTTTCAGACTAAGCTTTTTTTCAATGCAAATTGTCTGTAGAGAAACGCTCCAATTCTCACCATGACAAATTCCTTGTATATGTACAGTAGATGTACTCATCCTGATAATATTAAGTAGAATTACTGAGTTAAAGTAGGAACTAGGAAACTTACTAAAAGTACTGAAAATTAAAATAAAACCTCCTAGTAATACCTGGTATCCATAGTGATCCATTCATCAAATGAGTTCTAGCTTCTCAGTTAGGTGTCGGCGTTGGGGATACTCACTGGCCTCGGTGTAGACCTGGCCGAAGCGGTAGTAGCACATCTTGTACATGAGGCAGTTGAGCAGCACCGGGGAGCCCTCGCGGTCCACCCGGAACTCCCCCGTCGGGGTGTAGTAGTCGTGCTCCTTGATGTGCTTGCCCGTGTCTGTGCTGCCGCCAATACGCACCATCCACAGGAACTTATTGATGTCTGGAGGTGGAGAAACACAGGTTTGGACGGAGTTAGCATTTGACTTGCTTTGAAAATTAAAATAAAGAAAAATACACAACATAGAGTTTATTCTTCTCTGTCTGCGTCCCGGTGGTGGAGTGAAAAAACACCACACCAGAATACAGACGTATTATAGGGTTGGGCGATATATCGTTAGAATATCAATATCGTGACATGAGACTAGATATCGTCTGGGATTTTGATTATTGTAATATTGAGATACATGTAGTTAAATGTTGTATTTAAGAAGCATTTCTGTAAATAAATGTAATTTTCCTCTAGATGTTCTAATCAAGCTGTATCTGCTTGGTCATAATATCCACATTATTAGTGAGGACCATCAAGAATCAGAACATGTATCTGAGCCATCTGTATTTCATAACCAAATTCCCAGATGACGTCTAGTCTCCTCAAGATATGGATATTAGATTTAATCTTTAAATCACGTTTAGAGCTCAGCTCCCTTCCATTAGAACTGGAGGATGGTTAATCATTTTATGCGTGTACCGTCTGAAGAGTAGCCCGTCAGTCCTCCGAAGATGACCAGGACGTAGCTGACATCCAGCTCCCTCATGATCTCATAGGCCCTCTCCTCAGTCGATGCCATGGCCTACAGGAGAATGGTACAAAGGTCACTCACACAGACAGACAGTCAGTTTATTCCTTCTAGACCACACTCACCTGTCCCACTCTGGAGATGTGCGTGTTGTTCCATGTGTTGTTGTCCACTAAAATGGTTCGATTGGCCATGGCGGTGATCTGATAGCCGTAATCCCACCACGACATGACTTTGGCATCCTGGAATTACAAGGTCAAATTGAGATGAATTTACTATTTGTACCACTTTATTTTGCTTCATTTACTGCGCTTCCTTAAAGCTACAATCTCAAATTTTTTCATTTAAATAAATGTCTTAAGTCACTTATCTATTGCTGAATGAGGTAACACAAAGGTGATTGAGCCTATGTTCCACTGATTTGCAGTATTCGGAGTATTAAGAACTGGGTGTCGGTGGCGACGTTTCCAACCAAGTGCCGGTTCGCACTTGGTTCAACTTGCGAACCTTCTAAGAACCGGTTTGCTTTTCCATGGGAAAAAAACGGGGCTGAGAGCCACATCATGACATCATTGACGTACGTTGTTACGCACGCTCACCATATGCGGACAATTATTATACATTTATTCTTATATAATAATAATAAAATAAATTATTATCATCATCGTTTATGTGGGTTAGGTAATGAGTGGGATAGAACATGATAAACATCTATGTAAGCGCTGAAAACAAGTATATTATTAACCCCAACCCTTTAATTGGGGTGAAATGTTGAAAACCGGGACATCCGGTAACTACATCGCAACTATATCACCCGTCTCCCGGCAGCAGCTCGGGGATGGAGTCGGGAGCTGACGAGCCCCGCAATCTCCGGCGCTTGCAGCTTTTGTGTTCTAATAATTTAATTTGGCTCCGACTCAATAATATGTACACTGTGTTTACAATATGTCCACGGATCTGATTTTACGGCCATGAATTCCGTTCTGCTGAAGCGCGATCACAATGTTTTGGTCGGGCTTGCTTGTCCCCGCCCCCAGCCATTGTAGCTTTAAATCCCCCACAATGAGTTCAGCATTATTTCCCTACCAGTGTCAACTTCACGGTGATGGATCTATTGGACTGGACCCGACCCACTGAATTTTACATCCATATATTCCATACCTCTAACACTCCAATTCCATACAGAAATAGTCCAGACCAGTGATTACCACAAGGGGGTGCCAGAGAGCAAAGGGTGGTCGCTAGGCCTTGGGAGGCAGAGGTTTCCAAAATAGTCAAATATTGGGTCAAAAATCCACATCAGAGTTTGAATATAAATTCGAACAAAATCCATGACTACATCTTATAGTGAATATTATGGCCTAAAACCATGAAACCAACCATGGAAATAGAAGAAATTCAGACAGAAATTGGCTATTAACTGGCCTATAGTGTCTTTTAAATAGGGGGGTCTCGGATTTAATCAAGTTTTAGGGGGAACAAAAATGTTGGGAACCCCGAGTCTGTAACTCCACTATGGCCAGGGCTCTTCTTAAATACATGTAAGCTTTGACCTCTTTTTTTCCCCTGCTCAATGATTTAACCCTTCAACGCACCAATCCACTGTGTGCTCCTTGTACGTGCAAGTGTGCTTGGCTATGAAACAAGAGGCAGAGATTCTGACCTCGGGGGTGTTGTGGCGGAGCCAGTAATAAGCCTCCCTGAAGTCGTCAAAAATGATGCGGCTGCCGTCGCCGCCCCGAGCGGACAGAACAATGGAGGGGGACGAGTAGGCCTCACTGGTCACCCAGGTGGAGTGGAAGGTGTACGTGATCAGGAAGAAGGCCATCACCAGAATCATCCCACTGGCGACCTGCCGGCAATGGACAAAGACCAAAATTAAGGGCACGAGTTTGCCTGGAGGCACAGTTAAATCATGTACTGTAGGTGGAGGACTGACATCACTTTAACTTTAAGAATTTACAGTGGAGTAAATAATAATTTGATCCCCTGCCAATTTTGTAAGTTTGACACTGACAAAGAAATGAACGGTCTACAATTTTAATGGTAGGTTTATTTTAACAGTGAGAGACAGAATATTAAAAAAAAAAGAAAATCACATTATATAAAAGATATCAATTGATTTGCATTTGATTGTGTGAAATAAGTATTTGATCCCCTAGCAAAACATGACTTAGTACTTGGTGGAGAAACCCTTGTTGGCAAGCACAGAGGTCAGACGTTTCTTGTAGTTGGTCACCAGGTCTGTGCACGTCTCAGGAGTGATTTTGGTGCACTACTCTTTGCAGATCCTCTCCAAATCCTTAAGGTTTTGAGGCTGTCGCTTAGCAATTCGAAGCTTCAGCTCCCTCCACAGATTGGGAGGGAGGTCCGGATTTTAATCCACTACGGTGTAGTGTGTTACGAATGGTTTTCTTGGTGACTGTGGTCGCAGCTGCTTTGAGACCATTAACAAGTTCCTCCCGTGTAGTCCTGGGCTGATCCCTCACCTCTCTAATGATTATCGATACCCCACAAGGCGAGATCTTGCGTGGAGTCCCAGATCGAGGGCGATTGATGGTCATTTTGTGTTTCTTCCATTTTCGAATAATAGCACCAACAGTTGTCTCCTTCTCACCAAGCTGCTTGCCGATGGCCTTGTGCAGGTCTACAATCTTGTCCCTGACATCCTTAGACAGCTCTTTGGTCTTGCCATGTCTTGGTGGAGAGATTGCAATCTGATTGATTGATTGATTGATTCTGTGGACAGGTGTCTTTTATACAGGTAACAAGTTGAGACAGGTGTCTTTTATACAGGTAACAAGTTGAGACAGGTGTCTTTTATACAGGTAACGAGTTGAGATTAGGAGTACTTTCTTAAAGCGAGAGGACTAATCTCACCGGTCTGTGGGAGCCAGAATTCTTGAGATTGGTAGGGGATCAAATACTTATTTCACTCAATCAAATGCAAATCAATTTATAACTTTTATATGATGTGATTTTCTGGATTTTTTTTTGATATTCTGTCTCTCACTGTTAAAATAAACCTACCATTAAAATTATAGACCGTTCACTTCTTTGTCAGTGGGCAAACTTACAAAATCGGCAAGGGATCAAATAATTATTTCCTCCACTGTATATATGCTTTAGCGCATCACAACAAACAGCGTCATGTTAAGAATAAACAAATCCACAACAACCAATCTATTTTTGAGGAGCGTTGAGTAGCTTCCTTTCTGAAACCTTCCTTGGAATTTTAATTACACAATGATTGCCAAGTTGCCCGCCAGTTGACACAGCGTTGGTTCCAACTAGTCAAATATTTCCAGGGATCCACTATACAGAGAGAAAATTAGTCTGGCATGAGATGAAAATGCTGTATATAGATTTTTATTTTATTCCAATTTTTCTATTTGAAATACTCTGCCCAGCGCAGTCTCAGGAGTTTGCCTAAAAAACAGTTCACTACATGCAGTACAGTGCAATATGTATGTGACAAAGAAATCGTTGAATCTTGATTGAAAGACAAATGCAAGAGAATTCCTCTTCATCCCATGCCAGACAAATTCTGAGCTTGACAACAATGTTGCAAAGTTGTCCGCAGATGAGGATACATTTTTGTACTAGTGTACGCTTCATGTCAGAGGTCTGCCATCAAAATCATGAGAGAGAGATTATTTACATGCTTTATCTCTCATTTTTTCTTATTAGTGCTTTTGAAATTTCTTTCTAACGGTCATACAACTGACCTCATTTTTGATGGGGTATGTGGAATCCTGCTGCTTCTTGCTCTTCTTGTCCGGCCGGCTCACATCCAGGTTCTTCATGTAGGTGGTGAGTACCTGGGACACGCCGATGCCCGACAGGATGCACATGACCGGGGCCAGCACCAGCATCAGACGCACCTGTGGAGGAAGCAAAGGTGGAATAGAAGCTGAATTACCAGATAACTTGTAGGGACTTGGTTTGAGGCAGTGAGGTGGATTTCGAGGGCAATAATGGTTATATCCCAATTCTTTAGGGTGTAATCTTTCCCTTGAAGGCAAAATGTATGTTTGAACATTTAACTACTCGTGTTGATGCTATTGTAACAGCTGGTGCATTGTCCTTTCAGTTCAAAGAAACATATGACCAATCATTCATAGATTCCAGGCTTAAAATAGTTTTCTGTCACAATCCAGAGGGAGAGTAGCTCCAAGAGCTCTCGGCGAATACATTCCTTATAATAATAGCAGGAGCAACAAATTATAGCAACTGATTTATTAACTATATCTTAATTGTGAAATTTGTTTAAATTGTCTTAATTTGATCTTTGCAAATAAATGTTATTCAGATACTTGAATATTGTCAGAGCGATTTTATTCCATGACACAAGCCTTTGACTGAGCGCTTATAACAAAAGACCCGGCAGCAACATCCTGGATCCATTTTGGGCTTACCATGACAGCTGAGAAGTACATGCTGGTGACTCCATACATGATGATGAAGATCCTAGCGTCTGACAGGTTCTTGAAGCAGTAATAAAGACCCACTGGAATAGAAGTAAAAAAACAAACAAAAAAAAAAAAAAACAACACTTATTACCAGCATAAAGCTTGACTCCTATGAAGTGCTGGAGTTTAAGTAAATCTATTGTCACATTGCATGTTTGGAATCACACACACCCCAAGAGTAACAAGAACAAACAAGCCGTCTAATCAGCAACAATTCATACATTTTTCCGTACACAAGCAGCAGAATTCCACAGCTTTCTTTTGCTTTCTTTGCTTTGCTCATTAAAGTTTAAGAATAGCAGAATTAATAGACTCAACTTTTTAGAATTCTCATTTTGAGGGGATTATATCATTCTCTTCCAACATGCTGAGTTTGTTGGGTTGAATACAGTGTTAAAGTGCAAAAGTAAACCTTTTTAAAAATAAACTGAATAGTTTTTTGATTCTGAACATGTCAACATCACTTCATAATACACTGCTCAAAAGAATTTAAGGGAACACTTAAATCACACATCAGATCTTGATGAACAAATTATTCAAGTTGAAAATCTTTACTGATGTACATTGTAAAATTTAAATCACAGGTTGATCCAATTTGCGTCTCAGGAGTAGTGTGTATGGCCCCCGTGTGCATGTATGCACTCCCGACAACGTCTGGACATGCTCCTGATGAGTCGGCGGATGGTGTCCTGGGGGATCTCCTCCCAGACCTGGATCAAGGCATCAGGGAGCTCCTGGACAGTCTGTGGCAGTACTTGGTCGCTAGGTGCTCAATTGGATTTAGGTCAGGCGAACGAGAGGGCCAGTCAATAGCATCGATGCCTTCGTCTTCCAGGAACCGCCTACACACTCTAGCCACATGAGGCCAAGCATTGTCCTGCACCAGGAGGAACCCAGGGCCCACTGCACCAGCGTAATGTCTGACAATCGCTCTGAGGATTTCATCCCGGTACCTAACAGCAGTCAGGGTACCGTTGGCTATGACATGGAGGTCTGTGCGACACTCCAGGGATATGCCTCCCCACACCATCACTGACCCACCGCCAAACCGGTCATGCTGGATGATGTTACAGGCAGCATAACGTTCACCACGATGCCAATCGAGCTGCACGGTGCTGGGCTGTGAGCGCAGGTCCCACTAGAGGATGTCGGGCCCTCATGCCACCCTCATGGAGTCTGTTTCTGACAGTTTGGCCAGAAACATGCACACCAGTAGCCTGCTGGAGGTCATTTTGTAGGGCTCTGGCAGTGCTCCTCCTGTTCCTCCTCGCACAAAGGAGCAGCTTATCGGTCCTGCTGCTGGGTTGATGCCCTTCTACTGCCTTGTGCAGCTCTCCTCGTGTAACGGCCGGTGTCATGGTATCTCGTCCATGCTCGAGACTGTGCTGGGAGACACAGTAAACCTTCTTGGACGTATGGATGGATGTGCCATCCTGGAGGAGCTGGACTACCTGTGCAACCTGATTGGGCTGCAGGTACCACCGCATGCTACCAGTAGTGACAAGGACACTAGCAGAACACAAACCTAGAGAAGAATCAGTCAGGAAGGATAAGGAGAGAGCAATTGTCTGTGACCAACCACATGCAAAACCATTCCTTTTTTGGGGGTTGTCTTGCTTTTGCCTCTCCATTGTACCAGTTGTTAATTTCATTTGCACCAAAGCAGGTGAAATTGATTCACAATCACTTGTGCTTCCTAAATGAACAGATTGATATATTGAAGTTTAACTGACTTGGTGTTATACTGTGACGATTAAGTGTTCTCTAAATTTATTTGAGCAGTGTAGATAGCAAGCATAGACACCATTTTGGGTGATTATCTGTAAATGCATGCAAGCCTGTTTGTCTTTTTTGCAATTGAGGCAAGTTTACCACTTATTAGAACTAGATATCTGAACTCAACCCCATTACACCTGTCAATATCCAGAAGGGAGTAAAATAGTTCATACATTGTAATTTATAATATCTTTGACCAATAAGGTCGTTAGTACCCGAAATGTCTATTCTGAAATCCACACCTATTGAAAAAAAAAAAAAAAAAAATCTATTTTTGGTAATGCAGATTTTAACCAAAATAATGACACAAATGAGCCCAGAGCAGGTGTATATTTCTTTATAAAAAATTGAAAATTGTGTTATTTTTTTTCTTGTGTTTAAATTTGCATGCAGTTGCATGCATGATGTAGTGTATGAATCTGTGATATGAATAAGAGGCATAAATTAAAACGTGCTTTCAGTAGTTATAGTGGCTAGAAAATAAATGTAATTATTTCTCATCAAAACATGAGTAATGTTTCCACAAAACATCAGTCGCTGTTGTATTATAATAACTAGAAGGTCCCCTCGTGTATTGTTAAGACTGACAGAAGATACATTAATACATAATTATGGATGAATAGGGACAGAGCAGTAAATTGTTATTATTATTATTAATTAAGAATAAATCAGTATGTTTTGTCTGACCTCACTGTATTCATGAATGAGTTTAAAATGACGCCCCGACAGCCCCAACACACGATGCAAAACCTGCCTCAAGATTGGGAAATGGTGTCTTCTCCTGACTCCCTTCTTCCCTCCTTCATTACCTTCCACATTCATGAATTAGTAATGCTGACAAAAACTGAAACTGCTAATCGAGTGTTTATGTAAATTAAATAAAAACCACCCTGTTCAAAGGCCAGACCACAAAGTTTGTGT
>OMKR01050618.1:0-12472 GCA_900302355.1 Cyttopsis rosea
GGAACCCCATCAGAGGGGGAGGACCCAGAGTTGCTAGAAGAAGAACAGCTGCTGGTGGGATGGGATGTTCTCTTGGTCCTGAAGACTGGGAAGGCGACCGGTGCGAATGGAGCAGTCATCTGTGTGGGTGTCTGGACGGGTTTTTGAAAATATAGAACAGTGACGTGGCTGCAGCAAAGTTTATTGAGTGAAGAACAGAGAAATGGAATGTGATACTCACACAGGTTCAGTGGGGGTGGTGTTCCTGCACAGCCTGGGGAGTAAGAGTGCAGCGGGGGCCCGGGTTCTGTGGTGCTGCAGTCCCGTGCTATTGCCTCCTGGGTGGCATGGCTCCAGAGGGGACGCTTCTCCTCTTGTCTTCCCGCCGCTGGCAGCCCGTCGGCGCTCAGCAGCGCTGCAGAGACGCGTTGACACCTTTTTCCTCTGGACTCGGGTTCCAATGACACGCAACGTGAAAGTCATGCGCGCCACGGCTTGTCCTACTAGGAAGTGCTCCTCTCCCCCATGCTAGATTAAAAAAAAAAAATACATTTAGTCCCATTGCAGCACATTTGACCTAAATCTTATGATTATAATTTTATTATTATTATTATTATTATTATTATTATTATTATTATTATTATTATTATTGTTATCATTGTTATTATAAGCGCAACATTTTCCCCCGAAACTTACATCATCATCGATATAAACATTGTAGGGAAATTCCCACCTATAGTACCAATCCAAGCAATGTTTGCTTGCAATATAGCAAAGTAAGTCATGGGAAATTTTGATGTTATGTAATATTATAAGAATTTCAACAGAAAGTGTTATATTTGTGAATTCCAAATATAGTTCAACTTATTTTTAAACAAAAGTGTGTTTCGGGCAAACTTCCCGCTACCGTAAAGTAAGAAATATCCACGCACTCAAACTACTTTGAATCGTAAATGTTTCGCTTTCCAGTTCCGTTTCGTGATCTTTATCCGTGCAAAACGAACAGATCGAATTCGTGCTATGGTTGGATAGAAAAAAACCCCCAAAAAAGTCAGTCGTTTGAGCCTTAAATACTATTTTTAGCCTTTACGGTAATCCCCAAGACGCGGAAGTAAGGACGTCATCAGCAACAACAACAGCGCTCCTCATGCGTTGACGCCCATAGACATAAAACACTAGACGCCTCATTGGCCGCTGCTGTCTGTCGCCGCTATGCGTCTGCGCGTCCGCCATATTGGAGCGGTCAAGATCCGCTCGTAAATAGTACATTGAGAGATGCCGACTTCTCTACAAAATCGACTGTAACTCGCTCAATTCTGAACCGAGTTTCACGAAATTTGGTTTGTAATAAACGTGAGAGATTGAACATGATACTGGTAACTTATTGGAATAAATGTTTAATTAAATCAATTCATAAAATAAAATAAACAAGACTATTTTTGTTCCCCAGAACATTGGTCTCAAACACTTGATGCACTACGTTGTATGTAGTATTGTATTATTATACTATATGTACTGTAGTATTGTATTATTATATTATTGTATTGTATGTGTTGGTGTCTAAAGTGAATTAATGAAGATGAATATAAAATATTTGAGATTAACAATATTTGTGACATTGTTCGTGGAATTGCAACTGTCCAGCCTTGCAGAAGTGGACTTATCATATGTGTCTCGGGGTGTACGGATGAACTGACTGGATGTTCTTCTCTTAACTACGTTAAATCAGGCTGGACAGAAATTTTTTACAAGCGAATCTTGCCCGCCCCAATATGGCGACCACGCAGACGCACGTCAAATCGCCCAACGCGGCATCTAGTGTTCTAAATCTATGTTGACGCCCCTCTCGTGTCCGACAGCCTCCTTATTATCAATTATGCACGATTCGACTCTTTTTTGAGATTCGGTTCTTGACGAGCCACTCAGTAAAATAAAACTAAAAAAAGATTAATTCGATTTCCCGACTCTTCGTTTGCTTGGTTCTACGGAGCCCCCCACGGCCCCGTGTGATTCAGTGGCAGGAGGACTTCCTGAACGATGAACGAGAGTCAGAAGAGTCGGTCGGCACTGAGTTGTGGGTGGAATTCTCATCATTTGATTGTCACAATTATTAATTTGGGCGGAAGAATGCAAGAAAATCCCAGATATATTTTGTCTCTAAAATATTTATTCTGGAAGAGAAATACAAAGTGTGAACCACAAACAGAATTTAGGTTAAAGAAAATCGACTTTTATTTTGAAATCGAAAGGCTGTGCAACATGTAGTCTGGGTCCTAGTGCTATATAGACCTAGTTTGGGGTTTGGGCTTCACCGCGGTCTAATTTAGTCCGCGGCATATTTTTTTCAGTTTGTCGGAGTCGAAGATTCACTCTTTTGCCGGAGTGACTCCCGACGCCCGACTCATTAAAAAAAAAAATAATGAATTTAAAAAAGCATTCGCCAGGAACGAATCGTTCGCGAGTCTCGCGTCACTATTTATTATAAGACACAATGACAAGTGAAAGTGTGGCTGTTTCGAGGTCTGCGCGCCTCGACGCGGGGAGAACGCGACAGATTATTTTTTATTATTTATTCTATTCTCTTTCTTTTAGGTCGAATTGTTGCCTTTCTCGACACAACCCGTCCTCCCTAACCCTCTATTAAATTACAAAAAATTACAAAAAAAAAACGGTGGCCTTGCGTGGCCACAGGAAGCAACGCGCCAGCGGAAGGGGTACACCCCGCTCTCTGTAGCCGTGACAGTGGACGTGAACCCCCACCCCATCCAGGAGACCCACCATCGCAGTTCTCCTATGGCTCAGCGGCCATGGAGCCGCCCTCCTCCTCCTCCTCCTCCTCCTCTTCCTCCTCGTACCCGGGTTGCGTGAACCTCGGCAGCCTGACCAGCGCCCTGCCGGTGATCCCGTACCAGAAGCTGACGGACCTGCGCTACCTCAGCAGGGGAGGCTTCGGAACCGTGTTCGAGGCTCGGCACTCGGACTGGAGGACCACCGTGGCCATCAAGTGCCTGAAGCTCGACTGTCCCGTCGGTGAAAGGTACGACGCCGTGAAGACCACCGTCTGCGTGGATCTCGTGCGGAGATAACGACTTCTTCCCTCGTGTTAATGGGAGTAATTATCCATCCCCTCCTCCCCTAAAGGGGATGATCGCCGTGCCGTGAAAGCTATTCTTCTTTTCTTTTATTTCTTTTAGAATCCATTTGGTCTGACTAGTTACCAAACACAGCCAAGGGCTACTTCTAGAGCTGTCACAATTATCGCATAATCGCCTAATCGCATAATCGCCTTTTTTGTTGTTGGTAAAAATCGTCAGATTCCACTAATCACGTGTTTCCATCCAAACGTAAGGGGCCTTTTGAACCAATGTTAGACATGCAGCAATGAATAGGATGTGAATGAGGTGAGTTTCCATTAGTTGAGTTGAGGAAGATTAACAATCTAACCCAAATGTTTATGTTTTAATCTTCAGTGTCAGTAAAATGGATCTTGTGAAACAGGCAGACGTGTATTATTACGAGTTAAAGACGATTAAATTGTTAATCTCAGTTATAAGTGTGACAATTAAGTGTCAACGAAAATGTCACGATGTGGCAGCCCTAACGGCACATATATTTTATTTCATTTTATTTTTAAGATATGTATTTTTTTGACTCGCACTTCTATGCCGCCGGAACACCCGAAGTTCCTCCCGCGGATTCTCCAAGTGTTATCTTGTGGTATCTTATATTGAGACTGGTTCCCTTGCAGGGAGAGGAACTGTCTGCTGAAGGAGGCTGAAGTTCTCCATAAAGCCAGATTCAACTACATCATCCAGATCTTCGGCGTTTGTAATGAACCAGAGTTCTTCTGCATTGTCACAGAGTTTATGAGCAATGGCTCCCTGGACCAGCTGCTTCATGAGGTAATGGCGCGTCCTGAGATGACAACACCGCACCATCGTGAATGGTCCGGTGTTGGAGCCTCTGGGCTTTCTCCTGCAGTATACTGATTATATAGCATAATTCAGGGCTCCGGTTTGATGTAGTGTTTCCAGCCGGCTTTTCTCAGCTACCCAAAGTGACCTAGTTCCAAGTTTCCTGTCTCTCTCAGAAAAGAGAACTGAGTAGGAAGTAAGAAGTCTATGTGTCAGTCTCTACTTGCCAGTTGCCACCCTGTTGATCGTAGGCAAAAGCGAAAATGGTGTGCGGCATGAGTTGACATGCCGTTGTCAACCATGTAGGAAAGTACTACGGCGGGGAAACTCCCAATTGATGCTGTCAGAAATCCTGGTTTCACTTTGTGTTCTGAGAGCAGCGTCCGATCTATTACGTATATTTAAAAGCCGGTTTTCCCCTTTTTTTTCTCCACTCTCCGCTCACAGAAAGAGCTCTACCCGCTGCTTCCATGGCCGCTGCGGCTCAGGATCCTCTACGAGATTTCCCTGGGGGTCAACTTCCTTCACAACATGACGCCGCCTCTTTTACATCATGATCTCAAAACGCAAAACATCCTGCTGGATGTGGAGTTTCATGTCAAGGTGTGCGTGTGTTTTTGCTTGGGCCGTTATGTCTTTTCTCTGTGGATGGTTACTGTTGTAAGGCCTGAATAGTGATCTTCGAAAGAGTGGAGGGACAAACGCAACCGCTTTGAGAGCCTTAATTATCATAGTTATTTTGATCCCTGTGTGTACCCGTATGTTGAGTACCACCTCTTTAATGCACCGATGCCTGAGTTATCACAGGTCCAAAACTCTCCCATGACAGATGGAAAATAGGCCAGTAGTGGATTTGCATAAGAATTGGTTCTGAATTACCAACAGATACCTTCAAACACACACTAGTTTAATCTCAAACTGGCTCAGATTTACAAGCGTAAAGTAAATAGGGTTTCCCCCTCTTTTGTTTTTAATAACCCAGCATATTACCTTTTCCATACCCCCTTTGCTAAAGAAAGATACCTTCCAAAGAATTCTGTCTATTCTAAGATAACGCTAATGTTCTTGTCCAGATTGCGGACTTCGGCCTGTCAAAGTGGCGACAGCTGTCTGTCAGTAAAGGTTCTGGATCCAAGCCCACGGAGATGGGGGGCACGGTGATCTACATGCCCCCCGAAAAATACGAGCCCTCCAAGAACCGCAGGGCAGACGTCAAGCATGACATGTACAGGTGAGTCCGCAACGCTGTGCTTTAGATCAGGAGATCCAAAAATTGTTTGAGTAGAAGAAGATCGTGGTGTTTAACAAACTTTATTTGTATAGGAGCTTTTTAAGCACGCTGCAGTAATGAATGGAAATGACTGAACCTGAATGAACCCGATTTCAGAACAAACATCTCCATTGCTTCATAGGCTACATGAGACAGGTTTTTGAGTCGCCTGATTCAGGGATGTGGCAGCCAGCCATGATTTTTATCTTACCGCCAACTTGGGAACATTCTGTGTTGCATTGTTCCAAGATGCACATCAGCCTTCTACAGTACCAGCCAGGCAAGATACCAGCAAGATCGCAATCATTTTGTGTGTCAAGGTCATTTTAACATCAACATTGAGAAATGTTGGAACAAAATCAACATGTCATCTATATGACAATACTTGGTTGATAATTAATCATCAATAAAATTTTCATGATCATGACCCTTCCCCAGACTGACTTTTACGGCAGATCTTATTGTGAAATTCTCTTCCTGTCAAGGGAACTATGCAGCCCATAAGGATCATGTGATGCTTGTTGCCTTAACTGTCTCTCCCTCCTGATGTTTACGTTGTAGCTATGCCATCATTATGTGGGAAGTGCTGTCTCGGCAGATTCCATTTGAAGGTAATTCATTACTAATACCCCCTTTACAAGACCTTTTTTTGATCACTTTCCCGTCAGCAGACTTAGTATATATATAGTATCTAATAGTATCTGTGCTTGTCTGCGTGCGTGCACGTACACGTGCAGATGTGACCAACCCCATGCAGATCATGTTCAGCGTGCTGCGCGGGACACGTCCTGACACCAGTCTGGACAGTCTGCCAGCGGACATCCCCAGCAGAGTGACGCTCATCAACCTCATGACCAGCGGCTGGACCGCCAACCCAGACGAGCGACCCTCCTTCATCAGTACGTTATGGAAATAATATTATTATTATTATTATTATGCTCTTATAAAGCAGCAAGTTCACATCTAGGGTTACACCGATACCACTTTTTCAATACAAACACACAGTACCGATCGAATCCTTAACTAATCATTGATTTTCCTGAATTTGCCGCCTGGAATTGGGAGTGTTATCTTATCTCATATTAACTTTTACTTAAAGGTGCAGTGCGTAGAATTTGTCCATTTTGCGGAACAGACTTAAATATGGAATATAATATTCATGAGTATGTTTTAATTAGTGTATAATCACATTAAAATAAGAAGCGTTTTTATCATTACCTTTTGAATGAGCCGTTTATATCTCCATGAGGGCTGGAGCCCCTTCCACGGAGGCCGCCATGTTTCTACAGTAGCCCAGAATGGACAAACCAAACACTGGCTCTAGAAAGAGACTTTCGCATTTGTAGATTCTCCTCCACGGACGCCGCCATGTTGCACCACCACAGACACGTATTTGATATCTTTATTAATTAATCATGTTATGATGTGGTTCTTGGTGTCAAGTTTGTTAACTTGTCATTCTAAATAGTAATAGTAATAATGCACTAATATGTAAAATCACATCTTATAGTGCTATTTTGGACAAAACATAACTTTCATTTTCTTCTTATGTTGGATGGACCCTGGATAGGATTCTGTTAAGATACTGTAAATATAATGTCCTCAGCCTCACACGACAGGGCTCAAAACATCACACTGGTTGATTATGAGAGTTGTTTATTTCTCCTTTATTTCTCGCGTTCTCTAGTACCTTCTAACAGTGTGGCGTCTTCTCTGCCTTCTAGAGTGTCTGATTGAGTTGGAGCCCATGCTGCGGAGATTTGATGAGATTGACTTTCTGGAGGCTGTATTGGAGATCAAGAGGTCAAAGGTCAGTCAGAAACCCAGGGTGCACAGTTTTCATTAACGCATCAGATTACAGATGCTGGAAGTTGAGTCAGAGAATGAGAGTAATGAGAATAGTCGTGATGACAATAACGGCAACGAAGGACCAACACATGTCTTTCTCATTTGAGTATAACTGTGGAGCTGTAACTAACGATTATTTTCATTATCGATTAATCTGTTGATTACTTTCTCGATTAATCCATTAGTTGTTTTGTCCAGAAAATGTTGAAAACATGTAGATCGCTGTTTCCCAAAGCCGAAGGTGATGTCCTTAAATGTGTTGTTTTGTCCACAACCCAAAGATATTTAGTTTACTGTCATACAGGATGAAAGAAACCAGAAAATATTCACATTTAAGAAGCTGGAATCAGAGAATTTAGAAACTTTCTTCTTAAACAAATGACCATTAATCAATTATCAAAATAGTCGGCGATTAATTTAATAGTTGGCAACTAATCGACTAATTGTTTCAGCTCTAATATAATTGTGTGGAATCTCAGATGGTGCCTTTGCTGACATTATGATTATTATATGACAATGTTCACTCACATGATGAGCTGTGAATCATTTTGGATAGTACCGTGACTTGCATGACTTGACAGTTCTAATTTCCCTTTTTACTTGTAAATGGAAAACATCCTTCCTCTTTTCAGCCTTGTGATTCATTGTGTATGTGATTGAGAACACGTTTTGCTGAAGTTTCATTTTGGAAACGCTAAATCTTCTGTTCGGTATTAATTTAATTTTATTTCTTACATTTTACTATTAGTAAAGTGGAGCCACTGGCTGTAGGCAATGGGAGCTAGTTCTGGCAGACGACTTGACGGTGCCATACACTTCCATACCCTCATGGACCGGTTTATTTAAGCAGCCAAACTCGCCGCACCTGCATCCACGTGTCGGGTCTTCTATCGTCACTCTCACATTTCAAAGCTCCCTCAGTACGACTGTATTTTCTCCATACTTGCTGGGAGTGTTGAAAAGTAGAGCCCAGACACGAAAGCGTAATAGAATCAAGCTCTAAGAGTAGTCTGTCAGCACTGACGGTGCCTTCTCATTGCCTTTGCAGTTGAACAGGGGAAGCGGCTGCTGCTCGGCCCAGGCAGGGTGTGAGAAGAAGAGGGAGGAGAAACCACTTGGTCTGAAGGAAATCCCCACTCCCTGGCTGGTACGTCCCAAGTACCAATTCAGAACGAACAGGCCGGCACGGCTTGTGAGGGCCAACCTTTTATAAATCGAAATATTCAGAAGAGGCCATCGTGGATTGATTTCTTATGGATTTATCATCCCTCTGTGTGGTCCTGCTGCAGGAGCCCTCCACCTCAGCCTCAGGTTCGTGCTCGTCTCAGGTGGCCGACATTTCTCCGGGATTCTTCACCAGCTACAATGTCCCAGCCAGTAAAGGTAACGATGGTTTGATGAGTTCATCCCAGGTCACGGGGTCGTATATGGGAGTGTATTGTTTACAGTTCTGAGCTAATTTTCACATCCTGGTATATTCAACCTCTCATTAGTTTCTCATCCACCTTCTTCAAACAGAAGTACCCGTGTCGTCGCACATGAGCCAGACGCTTGAGTTTCCAGAGCCACTGCGGGACCACAGCACGATGAACAACCTGAACTGCCCCCAACAAAGGGAGCTCCCCTTGATGCAGAGCGCCCAACCCATGAACGGCTTGGGAAACCTTATGACAGCTTCCCTGTCTGCCACTGAATGCGAGACCCTCATGGACAACCTCAGCATCAAGCCACAACCACGGCACCAAGGTAGGGTGATGATATATTGATGCTCGGATACAATATAGATATAGTATAATCAAATAAGTGGGATCGTTTCAAACCTCAACTTCTTTCTTGCTGCAGTCTTCCCTTCTCAGTTCCGTCCCTCGCCGCCACTGCAAGGCCCCGTCGGCTGCTGGATCACGGCACGGCGCGAGGAGATCGTGCTGCAGATGACGAAGGCGTGTCTGAACCAGAGCCTGGACGCCCTCTTGGCGCGCTCACTGCTGATGCGCGAGGACTACGAGCTGGTGGTGCACCAGCCCACGCGCACCGCCCAGGTGCGGCAGCTCCTCGACACCTGCCACCGGCAGAGTGAGGAATTCTGCCGCGTGGTCGTACGCAAGCTGCACGACAACAAGCAGCTGGGCCTGCAGCCGTACCCGGCCGAGATCCACTCCCCGACGGCCATGCCACTCCCCGCCACCTACAACATCCCCAGGAACGTGTAGCGGCGTGGGAGCAATGGCAGAAAGCGCATCCCAATGGACTGAACAGCGTTTTCTGTCAGTTAATTCTGTCCGGATCAACTCGCGGCAAAAGGTGAGCATCATGGGTTCTGCTGAGGTAGAGTTTTCATCAAACAAATCTATTCATTTCACCATGTCGCCCTCCTGCTTGGAAAGGGTGGTTCCAAGGATTAAGTTGAATTCAAATAACACTACTGATTGAATCCACGGTTCATTTTGTGTGGCCTTATTGCCAAACTGTTGGGTTTGAATAAGATGCAGGAAACGAAAAAAGTAGTTGTGGTTAAAAGCACAAACAATTCCAGCCAGAAAGTGTTCATACAATATTCATGTTGTAGCAATCTTGTTTTGAAGTAGCGTATTGCTGTTATGGATTGGTTAAGTGTGAGGCAGGGCTGACGTCTGAACTGCTAAAGGAAAAGACTCAAGTGAGATCTGCAGACGGAAAAAGAAAAACCCTCGGCCAAGTGGTGTGAAACACCGTCTTGGTTGTTGTTTTGCTGCAACTGTGTGAATTTAATTTAAGGATATATGGAATAAGCCACTGGGCAGGCCTCTGTGGTGTTGGTGGATGTATTTAGGGATGGAGGGTTTCAAGCGCGAGGGATTTAACATCAGATCAGTGTAATACACTATAACTGCAATCCTCCTACTTGTGTATTGATACATACACCGATTTCTTCTATTCAGACTGTTAGGAACGTCCTATTTTTATCAAATGTCAGCTGTTTTATTTCTTATATTCACAGCTTTTTATGTGTTCTGATTTAATCAAAGATTCTCTGTGCCAAAACTATGTGCTGATGTACCATCTGCATTAGAACCAAATGGTTCTTCTTTATTTTGTTGTCGCTGTTGCATTCCAACCTACTTTTGTTGCTTGACCTCACTATTCTCTTTATTTAGTTTATTTCAAAGTAGATTTTGTAAACTCATTTCAGCTGAGACATCAATACATTTTTTGGAATACATTTAGAATGAATCAGCATTGTCAGTTTTGCTAAAGGCCAATGGTTGTAAAAAAGGAACTAAAAGAGCAAACGGCAAATGACTGGTATATAGGTGCTGGTATTTATTTATAGTGTTTTTACTGGATTTTTCCTGGTTGTAGATCAGTGCTGAATGCCCGATGTGTAGTTTCAGAGCAATAGCAACATGTTTAAATGTACTGTTTTCAGTAACTTGACTCTTCCTAAACTCCCGCAGTGACCTCCTCCCATAGCCTCTTGTTAATGTCGAAATTTAATCAAACTCAATGTATTTCCTGGGAGTGGTTTATTGTGGCGTTCCTTAACAAACGGAGTAGATCGGCTTCCAAAACACTCTGGACTTCTACTGCCTTGTCTCTGATACTGTGCCTCATTTCCGTCTTCTGGTTTAACTTTAATAGCGTTGCACCAATCTTTTTGCACATGTCAACCACACAGAGGGGGAAAATGAACAAATTAGAATTGAATCCGTTCTCCTATCATATGTTGTGATAACATATTTTCTACTGCAGATTGTCCAGCCTTTTTTACCCTTTCTTTTTAGTCATTGTTGAAATCTAGCCTTGTCGTAAAGTGTTGTTTGGTATTATTAGGAATGCCTTTTGTAAAAAATCTGCAGACCTTGTGACATGGATAATGCTCATGTCTTTATTGAAGGATGGTGAATTACTGAAGACAAGCTGTTACAATACTTCATTAAAGTCTTTCCTCTGTTTTTACCTCTGTCTGACTCTCTCTTGACTAATTAGGCAACTTAGACAGTGCTCAAATAGGTTTCGCTTTTACAAACGGTGACAATTTGCCACCTGAGTGGCTTTTCTAGGGGCTTCCCGACACAGAAACACAGGCGATGGTGGTGAAGACAAACCGGTTTATGGAAGAGATTGATGTAACAAGCCAGGAGCAGGTGGAATGACCATGATCAAGACCATCATGACCAAGGCTCCCCTCTACGTGTGTGTGTGTGGATGGGTGATTTAACCTGTGCTCATCGATTGCTCTACCAGGGGTGTCAAACTCATTTTAGTTCATGGGCCACATACAGCCCAATTTTATCTCAAGTGGACCAGTAAAACCATTGCATAATGAACTATAAATACCAACACCTCCAATTTCCCCCTTTCTTTTAGTGCAAAGAAGTACAATTACATTCTGAAAACATTCACAATTAATGAACCATCCATTTACAAAACTGATGGAACAGCCTGAGATGTCTTAAGAGGAATAAGTGCAATTTCAACAATATGTCTAGTTTTCCACATTCAATCACTCTACTGTCATTACATGTGCATTACAATTTACAGAGAAGATACAAAGGCACAAATCATTTTAGCCACATGTATTTTGGAACTGAACAACAATATAGTATTTTACATTATGATTCAAACAACTTGTCGAGATCTAGAAATTATTTTAGTGTTCCATACATTTCCACTCCTGTGTAGTAATGCCGGCATCACCACACCACACCAACTAAAGTGGAAGCTGTTGAGGAAGAAGGTTAAGTTATTTCCTGCCTTACTAACCATTTACAAATCAAAAGTTTTGGCAGGGTTCCACCAATATTGTTTTAAGATAGAAGTCTGATACAGATTATTTTGTACTGATGCTGCTGGTTGACAATATAAAACCTGGCACCTCTTAGCCTTCATTTATTGTGCAAAATTGCAATAATAAATAGAAAAAGTACAAAACCTTTTCATAAGTAACTTCCATCTCTGAAAAACACGTTTTCATGAAATACAATAAAATCAAGCTGCACAAAGTGAAATTAAAAACGGACTTCAAGTATGTGTTGTTATTTATTCCCCATTTTGTGCCGGTTAAAATATTTTTTTTAATATTGTAAATAATAAATATAACAAATAAATACATGTAATACATTTATATTTATTATAAATAATAAATATAAAAAGAAAGCGAGGAGTCGACTACTGCGCATGTGGGAGTTTTGCGCTGCAGTCACACTGTGAGTGTCAGTGAATCGGTGATTCGTTCGCTGCTTTTAGACAGCGTGCTGGGATGCCGGCTTCCCGGAATCACAGGGCGTGACGTACACAACAGCGTCGGCCAGAAAAACAGGTTGAAAATGATCACAATGATTTAATAACCTCTCCGGGTGGAGACAGTTCCTCCCTTCTCCGGAGACTATTTTATTATTTTATTTATTATTGGAACAGGTTGAAAATGATCACTGATTTAATAACACTGGGTTAGGGTTCTTGTGTCCGGGACTCCATACGT
>OMKR01050619.1:0-12634 GCA_900302355.1 Cyttopsis rosea
TGTTTCATCAATAGCTAGAGTACAGTTCACAGGGTTCCTACACATTTTCCATTTCAAAATTCCATACTTTTCCAGACTCCGCTATAGATTTTTTAGACCATATTTGGTCTTACCAACTAGGTACTGTAGATCATATAAATCAACACCAAACCCAGACAAGTTCAACCACGGATTGTCATGCCAGCCCTCGGAAAACTTGCATTTACCATTGTGGCCGTTCAGTCCACACTCCTACGCAGAAAGTTGGACGACGTTCCACAGTAAAACATCTCTGCCCAAAGAGCAAGTAAATTAACCGCTACCTATACTCGTATTATTTTCCCATAACATATTAAATAAATAATATAATATTATTGTTCCCCCCATATTCTTTAGTCTTTTATAAATAAGAACCGAAAATTAGTTGAAAAAAACTGTCCATGTAAACGACGATGAACGCAGCTGTAAAGGTATGCTTTCCTTACACAGAAAAGATGGTCTGTTTACTTTTCTGACAACCACATCACTGCATAACTCATAAATGTTCAGACAAGCTAAATATTTGGTTATTTGTGATGCAATGTATATATGCAAGTCAAAGATTGCTGCATTTTCTTCCAAACTAATTTGGTCGCGGATGTCCGAATTTGGTAGTTATAAGGCACTTGGGGCAGAGCTGTTTTGCAGGCTGTGACGTACAGGCAGCTCTGCGTAGTAGTCTGTGTTCAGTCACACACACCATAATTCTTGCTTTGCTTTTGACGACATCAAGCTCGCTCTGGCCCGTACTCCCTCACACAGTTTCTCCTTTTTAAAACTTTTTCAATATTCTTTTACATTTCCCAAAACAACGATTACATTTTGGATACCATGCTGCACTTGCGTGTGGCAGGTGAAGCTTGGTGGAAGTACGCTGTATTGTTGCCGGGCTAACCTGAATCCGTCTGCATTAACTGGAGGTCAGGGAAGGGGAGGAGGCGCCTTGATGCCAGGTTCTGGATCTCAGTGGAGTGGGGGGACGCAGCCTCCTGGAGCCTACGGCTGCTGGACTTCTGCTGAAGGGTGTAGGCCACGGGGGGGTTGGCTGCGTACAGGTGAGGAGGGGGGACTACAGCAGCAGGCACCACACAAGATAATCTGAGGGATGATAGGACAAAAATGGACATGGAACCTATAAGCATTCATTAATTCATTCATGTGTAATAGTTCTTTACACCCTTGCCCTTCAGACGAAGGGACCACCACATACCTCGTGACCAGGCTACTGCCAGCCTCAAGGCGCTCGCCAGCAGAGAGCAAGGTGGACTGCAGGTAGGAGGTGGTGGCCACAAAGGTCCTCTGAGCCCTTAGGCAGCTCTCCCTGCCCACCCACCTCCACCCCCCAGCAGTGAGGGCGGAACGGCCAGACTCAGAGTCCATGGTACAGGCTTGCAACAGATCTGAGCCGTAAAGCACACTGCGAGCACAGCGCCGCTCATTGGCCGAAAACAGGCGTCTCAGACGCTGCTTCAGGGCCTGGGTCTTCTCTTCTGAAGACTCCTGAACATAAGAGGGGAAGACAGGAGGATGAACATTTTCCAATGTGCTATATCTTTAGACTAGAGTAATTCCAAACACGCCCTTGGTTAAACCTACCTGAGGTGCAGCAGGAGCGGCAGCAGCAGGCTTGGAGGGGGCTGTTGTGGTGTTTGTGGTCATGCCCGATGCTTTAGATAGAAAAAAAAAAACTCTGTTTAAAACCAAATCAGTTTGGGAGGATAAAGTTTATTAAGTGGCATTGACCGAGGTTAGATCTGCGACACCGGAGTCATAATGCATGGTTCAAGGGGTGGTATGTGCAATTGGTTCCAATTGTTTGAGCAGATATTTACATGAGAAATAAGGGATACCAAAAGCTTTGTCTCCTCAGTTAAACTTTAGGTAAACAAGCCAGTGACGATGTGGGTTAACATGAATTCAGGTTGATGTACAGTTAAGGCATCAATATAATGATCATAGAAATGTTCCAATAAGACCAATAAGAAGGTATGATTCAGAGCTCAGTCTACTCTTGTTTTGACCTTCTAAGAATCTTGTAATAAGAGAAGATAAGAATTGTACGATGTAGATGTTTTTATTCCGTGTAAAGAAAATGAAGAGAAAATAGAGGAAAAAAAGGCAAAGCATAGAACGGAAGGGGAAGACGTCAAATGCTACAAGCTGTTAAAAGGTACAGCACACACCTTGTTGGGCTGCAGAGACAGCGGGCTGCGGTGTGGCCACTGGGGCTGTAGAATTGGAGATGGGGGTGGCTTGTGGCACGGTTTGCATTACCATAGAGCCCTGCGGCCTGAGGATCTGCTGACCTGGGGCAGACACGATCTGAAGAATGTTGCCTAGAAACCACAAAACATGCAGCAGACAACAATTACACCACTGCTCACATCCAAATGTTTCAGATTTATGGAAATGAAGAATAGGAATGTGATCATTAAATCACAGCAAACTGGAATAAAAATGAGGTTGTCTTTATTGACTTGAAAAATGACAAAAGGAAGAAAAGATAACGAGACAGATGAAAGGATAATATGACAATGGGGTGTACATTACCGAGTGTACCTTGGAGCTGCAGCGGCTGCCCGGTGGTGAGCTGCCGGAGCTGACTGGGAGACAGGGTGAACTTATTGCCCTGGAACTGCAGTGTGACGGGGGTCTCCGGCTGGGAGATCCGGTTCTGACTGCCTGCTATGTTGGCCAGCTGGGCAATTTTCACCACGTCTCCACCTTCAATGGGAAAGAACAGATTCATCGCATCAAATAACAGATTCAAAAGCAAGCCGGTGGAGAGATCTAGTATAACAATAGTGCATTCGTTAGTTTTGAGGGTGAAAAAAGACACATGCAGAACCGGGTGGGTTAATCGGTGGAGCAAGCACAGCTGCCTTCCACAACAGAACCAAAATGACTCCTATTCTTTAGCGAGCCTAAGGGGGAAACAAAATGGCTGTCAGGTGAGACAAAGAGCCTGAAACAACGATTAAAACACATTGATTAAAAAGTACTTTGCGATAAACTGCCTTTTCAATGGCAACACAACAAAAGACTGCTAGATGGGATTCATCAAGGACTGGAGTATGAAAACCATTTCAAGCCTTTAAAAATGAAAAATACTGGTTTGCTATAGATTTTAATGACATGATAAATGCTTATTTTTATAGTCAAATAATAAATACAATGATTAGGAAGTAAAAAAATCGAATCAAATCTAATGAGGAAAATTGACAAATGTCTAGAATAAAAAAACGTCAACTTCCAACAATGCAAATAAACACTGCACTCATTTGCATGGGGGAGGTTTTGTATTTTGTATTGTTATTGAAAAGGTTCATATTTGAGGCAGCGAGTGATTGTAAGCCGCAACGTGTGGGAACATTTGTGCATGCTTTCACGGCAACGCTCACCATCCAAATGCAACCATAACATCAGCAACAAAGACAGATAGATAAGAACCAAAGCTTTGGGGTTTCTTCCTGTAGCTGGGCTGATGCAAGAGAAAAGAATATTAGTAAACTGGGGGGGAATAAAAATCATACTTAACAAGAAGGGAGAAAAGGGTAGATAATCAAGTTTAAATAATGTCTTGTGAATAAAAAAGTTGACATGCAGCTTTCAAAAGGAGAAACCGGGGCATACTGAGGCTTTGGTGATGCTACTGATATGACCGCAGTTTGGACTTTAAAGCATTGAGGAGCCGAGTTTATTTTTATGTATAGTCCAGTTTTAGTCGCCACAAAGGAAAACCACACATGGTTGGTTGAGTGGCTTGAAAATTGTGATGGTGTAAATTTGTAAATTTCATAAAAAAATTAAAAAAAAGATCTATAAAATCTGTTTTGAAAACTATTTGAATAACATACATTTCACTATGCGCCTCTTGAGAAAAGCCAAGACTGGAAGCCACATCAGCAGCTTTTAGAGGGAAGGGCCTCTTAGCGGAGCAGCCCGTTCTGCTGTGCCAGAAGTGGAGGGGAAACATTGAGAGGGAATCGAAGGGTGGAGGCCACTTACTAGGCAACCGTGCCTGGGCCTGGGATGTAAGAACCAGCCTCTGGGACAGCAAGCTGGGCTGGATGGCATGGCTGGGGGCTAGAGCCGGCCTGGGGACCTGCGCTATGCCAGGCTGGCTTATGGGAGCCATGGGGCCCACAACAGCACCAGCCAATGCCTGGCCCAGGGGCACAGGGGCGGCCCCCAGCACATGCTGCCCGAGGCCAGCGCTCCCAGAGGGGGCTATGGTAGAGGCGACAGTGCTGCTGCTGACAGAAGAGGTAGTCTGCGCTCTCTGAGTCACTGTTCCGACTGCTGCAAAGCACAAGGGGATTGGGAATGGGACTGTCTGTTACAGGCTATTGAATGTTTCGTCCAAATTGTCAGCACTAGGCCAGTGTTCCCTCTAGATTCACACAGCACTGGTGGGCCACCATGGCAGACATGGAGCCACCATTGCCTGAAAAGAGATATTTATGCTTTTGGCTAGTCTCCACACATCATACAAATATACATAAACTCAATGTTATGGAAATAATGCTTTTAGTATTAGTACAGGGACACATAAAAGCGAAACCTTATCAAATCGCTACTCAAGAAATGAATAATAGAGGAAAAGCTGCAGCGAGCTGAGCAGGGGGGTTTACTATGAAGCCTGATGATTGATTTCCTGGGACACAGTGTTGGATTACTTTTAGGTTCAGGTTAAAAAATTGATTAAACAACTCTGTAAACAAAAAAAAGACAGAGCCTGTGTTTTCCTTTTTCCACTGGCTGCAAGCAATATCAACTCTATTTTAATGATATGCATATCATCCAAAGAATATATTATATATTGTCTACTTTGCAATTCATATCTAAAAGGCATCTAATTAAGATACCAAGATAAATACAAATTTAATATTCACTGAAAACACAAGGCACTATGGGAACACAGTAAATGCGTGCTACAAGAATGAATTACATACATGGTAATGTTAGTGAAATGTCAGTCTCTGTTGGAATCTTTAAGATGGGATTTTGAATATATGAGCAGATAATATGGAAGGAAGGAGCTGCGGTGTGGACCTACCGTGAGAAGTGGTGGTGGTAGTCGCAGGGGTGATGGGGGACTTCCCCCTGCTCTGTGCTGCTTGGCTGGTGGTGCTGGCAACAGTGGTGAGGGCAGCACTTGTTGTTGTAGGACGCTGGTGTACTGCTGTACTCGTCATGGCAACAAGACGACCTTCTGGCTTTGTACCATACTGCACTGGCTGGAACAACCTAATTGGGAAAGAAAAATAAAAGTTAATGAAGTTAAGTTAAGTTAAAGGTGCAGTGTGTAGAATTTCTTCCAGAAGCAGAGAAATTAAAACCATCGTCCCGGAAGGCGGTGAGGTTGCAACAAACTGAATACCCCTCACCCCTCCCTTTCCAACGACGTAGGTCCAGGGGATCCCCAGCAAAATAATAAATAGTTAACCTTCACCATTATTACATACATACTTTGTCGAGGATAGGCAGACAAAAAATGAGTTCTGGGGCCAAAACAATCAGCATTTCATGGAAGCCGGTTATCCAAATTCAACATCATTCCACTCTTTCTAGGAATTTAATAAATTGTATCGACGCCATGGAGCATAGAAAGATTTTGATTATTTCAATACCAAAGCACTTGTCTAATACTTCTAAATACCAAAGTAATTTCCTCAGTAGTATCCTTCTGGAAGGGTTTAAGGCCATGGTAGTGGTAGCTAAAATGCTGAGCCTTAATCTTGTGTCACCAAAGGAGGTTATGGTTAACACTGACCTCATGGGTTTGATTTTGCAGGGCTTGGGTCTGGGTGGTGGATCCGGAGCGCTGTGAATCTCCTCTATGAGCTGCTGAGTAATCTTCAGTTTGGGAACGGCCTCTTCAGTCTGATAGCGAGTCAATCTGTTTTCATTGGTGATCAGGTCAAATATTGACAGGTCCGCAGTCTAAAATGACAAATCGGTGAGTTAAAAGCGGCAAAGACAAAAAGATTTATAAATTGAGAAAATAAAAAGGCAGCCGATGTTATCAAAAGCTATTCAATGCCCAGAAATCCACGGGCAAACCTAGTATCGTCCATCTGTGTATGAGGGTGGTGTACCTTCCAGGGGTCATTCTGCAGAGCTCCAAGCACCAGGGATGGGGTGGTGTACTGCAGAGAAGAGCGCCAGTAGGAGCTGACTGTCTCTCTGGGGGCCACCAGGTCGGGATGGTTACACACCCGCTGTAGCTGCATCAGCACCTGAAGCACACTCACAAAGTGCCCCGTCTTCAGTGCCTCCTGGGCCCTGCAGGAAGACGACACAGCAATGACAGATGAAGTTAAATGACGACAAGAATGCCTTTTCACATCAATAATATTAATATATACGTTCTATACGTTGATCCAGCTTGTCTGAGGGGACAACAACGAAAAATAATTCTAACATTTTTCACCTTCAAAGTGACATTCTGTTGTTTATTTTGGTTGTATAAAAAAAAAAAAAAAGGTTATAAATGCATCTCTATGCATTCTTCTCAGATGATGTCACAGCCTACCCTCTACTACTATACTTTGCAGCAAGAATTAGAACATTTCAATAGTGGAATACAACCCACAAATCATAAGTTACTCCGTGAAAAAGTTCAGGTAGTTAATTCAGGAGCTAACTTTCTGATCTGACAACTGTAGGCTAAAATTCTGATAAAAATCAAGCAGTTGTCCAATCTCACCCTGGTTGGGTGAGGATGTCTTCGTATAGGCTCTTCTGTCGGCTGGAAAGACGGCACTTGAGGATGTGCTCGTATTTCTTTGGGAGTTGCTTCTCCACGTCTCTTTTGGAGCGTCTCAGGATGAAGGGCTGGATCATCTACAGAATTGTAATATCAATATTTTGTTTAGAAGCTATGCAACCATTTTCCGCTTAAATTAAATACCAACGGAGTCACAAATGAATAGAAATATCAAATTTCTGTATTAGACAAAATTTGTTCTGTGAAATATTTTTGTATCGTATATAGCAATGTAGAATCGTACCATGAGCCATCTCATAAATATCAGATAGAATCAATATTGAATCAGATCCTGATCCTTTGTATCAAAATCCAATCTAATTGTGGGATGCTCCCCAACACCCAGCCCTATTTAACAGGGATGGCAGAGGAGCAGGTGTGATGTTGCGGTGGGCGCTGCACCCACCCTGTGCAGGCGGATGACCAGCTTGTGGCAGTAGTCCTGGTTTTGGTCCGTGCCCGGTTTGATGGGGAAATCCGAGTAGGGCCTTGTGATTCCTGGCAGGAGGAAGTGGATCATGGTCCACAGTTCCTTCAGAGTGTTCTGAAGAGGACTGTTGATGAGGAGTATCCTCTGCACGCTGGAGGACAGGGAAAACCAGAAAGTTAGCTATTCATATTACAGGGTGTCTGCAGGTATCAGGGAGTTAAATTTAGTACTTTTAAAAGACCGTTTCAAGACAAATTTAGGTTAAATTTGTAATTGATTATTGGACAAATCATCTCTCTCATTCAATAAAGTATTGAAGGTAGTGTATAAAGGTAAGTACTTTATATTTGGTAAACTTTTACTTATTCATTAGAGATAGTGTAGATTATGAACCGGATGATTTAATTAACTGATTTTATAACAGTTTCCTTTAGGTCAGATACAAAGGAAAGTGATTAGGTAGTAGCATTTACAAAAATACACACATATTCAGAGATCTAATAGGGGTGCACCAATGTAGGTACCATACTGTGGCCCTAAAACCATCAATTTTGTGCACCGTTACAACTCTTAATATCTGACAAAATCATTATAATTCTGATAAATATTCATACAGCTTTGATCAAAACCCCAAAAGGCAAGGACATCACCGACCTTTTGAGAGAGAAGACTGTTTCCCAGTGTTTTTCCGACATGTTTTTCAGGTGCTGCACTTCGTCGAGGACTAGGTGCCTCCACCTGCGCCTCAGGAAGTGGCTCTGGTCCTTCAGCAGCAGCTTGTAGGAGGTCAGGCACACATGGAAGCTGTTGGGTTCTCCCCACCACTGGAGATAAACAATTACATGGTTACCCTCCACTTTTTATCAGAGGTCACAGAATCAGTCCAGAACACGCAAAGTTATTGGACATTGCCCTGCTGCTCAACCTTCTTTGGAATTTAACTATTCCTTCAGATATTAATATTTGGTTTAAAAACATAATTTAACAAAATGTGCCTTTCTAGCACAGAGGGTTTAAATGAAAACTGGTTTTCCCAACACAACGTACAACCTGTGGTGAGTATGTAGGATTAGGCTTTAGGTTTTTAATGGAGAATAATTCAACCACTCGAGCCTTCTGTTGATTCGTGACACAGGCACTCCAGCCTTTGTAAAACCACTGGGCCCACTCTACTCACATGTTGGAGGGAGGAAGCATACATTATCGCAAAGGCTTTGTTACTTAAATGAGTACTTAGCAAGGACAAAAAGAGAAAGAGAGCTAACCGTTACCGTTCTCTTTGATCTGCGCTCCCGCCCATTCCCCAGATAAAGGAGAATCTTAAGGCCAGGACACCATCGCTTGAACTCCATTTCCCAATTTAACAGCTTGCAAGTCCTCACAACAATGAGGTGGGGTCCCCAGATCCCTGTGGTAAAAAAAGAAAACTATCTCTCCATGCTTTCATTCCTGAAGAATTAAGTCAGATATTCTCGAAGAACTAAGTCAAATACTGTTCGATTTTTTGTTTGCTTTTAAACAGACTCGTACCATCTTGACCAGCTAAGTGGGCCATGTAGGCCACGGTTTGGACCGTCTTGCCGAGGCCCGTCTCATCCGCCAAGATGCCGTTCAGGTGTTTCTTGTGGAGGTTCACCAGCCAATCGACACCAATTTGCTGATACTCTCGCAGCGAACCATGCAGCAGGAAAGGCACTGGGCTGTGGGTCTAGGATCAACACCATGAAGATGAACTCTTACCTTTAAACTATTAGTGCAATTATCCTATTATTATTATTGATTTTAGTATTATCAAAATTCCATTATTTTTTCACTAATATACTGCTACCGCACCGCTGCAATATATACTATTTGTACTTTACTTTAGCGTAACCGTGACCTGCTCATATTGGGCTCATTAGGTAGCATAATGCTACTCCCCATTTAATTAAATTTTTGATTTGCACTGTTCTGTCAACTTCTGCTGCTGTAAAACGTAATTAACCACCAGGGATTAATAAAGTCGTAATCTTAATTCATAACTTGCATATGCATCTGTGTGTGTGAGAGAAAGTGGCTTACAGAGGAGGTGGTCCTGGCGCTGCCCTTTGGCAGGATGAGTTCTGTGGCAGCTGCCACCTCAGCGATGTCCCTAACAGGCTTGCCATCTGTGTCTGAGGAGCTGGCCTTGTACTGGTCCACACTAAGCAAAGAGTCAATCACCACTGCCTCAGGAGGACTGGCCTCAGGACACACTGTTTCTAAAGAAGACAGACAAAAACAATGGAAATAATTCCATAGACAAAACATGCTTGAGGGCAAATATTAGAGCCCGACTGATGCCAGATTTTGGGTCCGATGCTGATCCCAATTTTGGAGAGTCCTAGCCCACCGATTACCGATGTTTTGACCGATATTTTGTAAAGTGCAAAATTGTCAAATCAATTTCAAAAAGTTTATATTTTATTATAGTTTCTAAATTTGTGAACATTTAACTTCTAAGCAAACAAATAAAAATAAAACACACAAAGAACTTTTTGATAGATAAAAAATGAAAAAGATGATATTAAATTTAAAAATGGTTTTTTTTTTTAGTTCCAGTGAACGCATCATCACTTAGTTTTCCGAGTTTCCCATGAACGCGGCATCGCTTCCTGCTTGTACAGCCGTGTCAGCATCTAAATGCGAGTGTCAACAAACATGAATTTATAATGCCTAGTCAGACTTCTGCGCTTATTTTGGTCAGTAACTTAAAAGTAGTGTAAAAAGAGTACAGACTAAAGAATAAATAATCAATGTTTTTTCGTTTATTATACTTCAGGACGCATCGGCTGCATAACTGCCGATGCCGTTAAAAAAGGCAAATAATGGCCGATATATCGGCCAAACCAATATATTGGTCGGGCTCTAGCAAATACTGAGCCAGACTGATATAAGACTTAGTAGTAGACAAAATAGTGGTGAGAGATTTCTAAAGCCTTACATGCATCCTGTTATATAATATGAAGACATCACCAAAACATCATATGATTAAAAGGTTACCTTTACTCTCCTCCATGTCATCCTCGTCACTTTGGGGACTAGGCCGCGGCCAATCAAAGTTGTCAGTATAGGCGCCAGCATACTGCTTTGCCAAAGCATCAAGAGGCATCTCAGCTGGAAATAACAGTGGCTCAAGATTTACAAATACACAAACAGTTCAATTAATTCTACCAGCCTAATAAAAGAAGAGTTGTTCCAATGTGCCAAAATGCAATCACTAAAATCATAGGAGAAAAACCAGAAATATAATCCAAAAATTAAGGTATGGTTTTACAGAGGAAAAATGTTCAATGTTTAAATGACAATTTGTATTTTCACCCCCAGTCCACCCTTCCCTCAGCAATGTAAACAAGGACACAGAAAAAGACAGAAGCTAAATAAGAGAATAAAAATACCATCTTTGGCCAAGTCGGCCAACTCAGCCTTGTGGTCCGCTTCCTGCTCCATGGCTTCCTGTTCCTCTATGGTGCCCTCCTCATCTGGCACTATGAGAAAATACACAATAATAACACAACAAAGAGACATAATAACTCAGACGCAAAGTTACAACTCTAGTTTGACACCTACCGTCTTCATCAAGCAAAGAACTGGGTTTTCTTTTCCTGGTTGAGATGTTTGCCTCCTGTAAAATACGCACATTTTGTGTATGGACACATCCACATATTTACAACATTAACAACAGTTTTTCAGTAGGGGGATTTAGTACATCACTTACCTCTTTCTCAGATTTCTCAACCTTCAACTGAGAAGGCCCTAAAAAAAACAACAATGTTGTTATTTGCTGTATTTAATAGGGTATGTTTAAATTTGTGACGAACCGATCCGTGAAAACGCTTAATCAGGTGTCTGTGACCACTACAAAGTGGGTCGTAAAATAAGTAAAACATGGCAACAATCACAGCACAACTCAACTGCAGAGCTTGCATATGAGTGAGTTAATAGATTCAATTCAATCAAACTCAGTTTTACCTGGCCTTTACTAAGTAGTAATTTCAGAAATGTAATGAAAAACCTCAATGTGGTTACATGGGTCAGGAGTGAGGTCAGACCAGCATTTATCATTTACAGTAGTTTCAATTGCTATTGAACTGATGGCTGATGTAGGGTTAAAGAAAAGCCTAATAGTACAATTTGTCTACAAGCAGTTACAACATAGTAATTAATGCTAACAAGAGTGTTATTATGATCCCGAGAAACATAATGATCCGATGTTTTGAGGGGCACAAAAATGTCTCAACTGCCTTTGATTAAATCAGCGGGTTATACCTTTGCCTGAGGCTTTCTGCAGACCGAGGGCCTTCAGCCTCTTGTCATAGATTTCAAATTGGAGTTTAATTTCGACAACCTAAAAGTAAAAAAAAAGACGATTAGTCAATGTACAATTAATCAATGTACAATTATTTATAAATGAGAATATATAAATTGCTATATAGTGGTAAGACAAAAGATATACCTGTTCAATGTTAGACCAGAAGAATTCCACCTCCCGGGCAATGGTGCTGGCAATGTGGCGGAGATTCATTTCCTCCTCTTTCTTGGACCTCTCCTTGTTTTTCCTCTGCTCTTGGTGGTGACGGGCACAGGTACGTACAAGCTGGAGCACATGAGGGAGATGAGCTTTATAGACGGCTGCACCGTTTCTGAATAACAATTGACACAGGCATTTGCAGTCTTATACCTTTTTGGCTGCTGCCTCTTTCCACCTCCTCTCCTGGGCAAAGTCAGCCGCCATCCACTGCATCTCTTCCAGGAGGTAGTCCCAGTGGGACTTTGGACGTGAGGCCTCCATAAGTTTGGGGAGCCTGCTGGCTGACCACTGGCCCTCTTTCCTCAGCTCAGAGATACGTTCGTGCACCTGGCTCTCCTGAGGGAGATACCAAGCATGAGAAAGTGGAAATAAGAGCCTACAAGAGAAGTTATTCTCCAGGTTCTCCAACACATCAGTTGTAGAGATTAGGCTTACTCCACTCAAAAGTCTTCGTACTGTAACAACATTGTGAAGGATTTTGTTTGTGAGTAAGAACACAACCTCAGCAGTATAAACATCTGTTAGTTACCAGTTTGGCCTGCTCCACCTGCTTATCCTGGGTAACCTCCTGCGAGGACTGCATGGCTGGGCTCTGACCAAAGCCTCCCATCTTCACCGCGGAGGTGCCGTTGGTTCCAGCTAGCTTGGACTGGGTGCCTGGGTTGGTGTTGGAACCCGTTGTTCGGAGAGGGCTCATGGTGTGCGGGGACGAGACAGAGTTGGAAGCGGCGAGAGGAGCAGGAGACATGGAGGACATGGATAAGGAGTTGGTCATCATCCTCTGTACCGGCTGTGTAGTCTCTGTCATGGGGCGAGTAAGGGCCACGGTCTGATGAAGAGAGACACAGGGGATAGCTAAATAATA
>OMKR01050620.1:0-13759 GCA_900302355.1 Cyttopsis rosea
CCATTCATGCCCTCTCTCTCTCTCTCTCTCTCTCTCCCTCCCTTCCTCTCCTTCTCTCTCTCTCCCCCCCCCTTCCCCTCTCCTCCCTCCCTCCCTCCCTCCCCTCTCCCCCCCCCGCCCCTCTCTCCCTCTCTCTCTCTCTCTCTCTCTCTCTCTCTCTCTCTCTCTCTCTCTCTCTCTCGCCCCTTATCTCTCTCCTCACTGACTCCACAGTCACCCTATCCCAGACCAGTGGTAATTTGCATGTCATTTCTATGTGCTCTCTTCCTCTCTCCCTCTCTCCTCTCATTCCTGCTCACTGTTCATCTTTCTCTCCCTCTCTCTCTCTCCCTCTCTCTCTCTCTCCCTCTCCCCCCCCCCCCCCCCCCTCTCTCTCTCTCTCTCTCTCTCTCTCTCTCTCTCTCTCTCTCTCTTTACTCTTCCCTGGCGCTGTCTCCCTGTCTGCCTGTCTATCTGCCCTGCCGTGCGTCTTTCTGTCTGTCAGGTCTTTGTTTTTCCCTTCTTTCACCACTATTCTTCCTCCCGATTGACTCGGTTTCAGGCCCATACAAGGTACACGGAGTAGCTGCTGCCATAGGGTTATGAAGGAGAAAAGAGAAGCGTGAAGAGGTTAATCCAGCCTTCATTATATAGTCGGGCTTGCAGCTCTGGCATATCGATCAGGGCCGGTCCGCCAGCGGAGGGCGCACGTGCGGCGCCCATCAGTCGGCACAGCGTAATTGACGCATGTTATTAAATTGGACTTCGATATCCAATATCAAACAAATCATATTTTAACATCGGAAGACACAGATGAGCAAGTGAGTGAAATGTAAAAATCTGCCCTTGAGCCTACCATTCATTTGCATTGAAGAGGACCACTCTCCGCTTCAATGCAAGCGAGAGAGACAAAACATATTGAAAAAGCCCTTTGGTGCAATTGGCTCAGCTCATGTGTTTCAAAAACAGCTTTTCTTCTCATTTCGACGGAGGGAGGGTGCCAGGATTGGAGAGAGGAATGTGAGAAAGTGATTTTTTGTTATATTTTAGCTTTTCACTAACTGTCTGTGCCATGGGCTGGCGAGATGTCACTGTTTTTGAAAAGTTGCCACACAGTTTGCTCCGGTCTGCGTTCAGTATGCTCTTTCAACTTGGAAAGGCCAAAGGCATGGCTTGTGGGTTCTGTTAAATCCATGTGACTCCAAATACTGGATGAGTACTGAATTATATTTTTCCCATATTCTGGCTCACCCTTCCCAATTGTAAGTTTGTGAAATTGGACTCAGGCTGCTTTCATGGTACCCTCACCTGGAATACTGCCCTGAAATATCTGCAAGTCCACACCAGAGGCCAATGTCTTGCCATTTCCAGACCTTTCCAGACAATCTCCCAGCTTCTAACATGTCCAAAGATGAACGGTTGGCTATCCAGTCATTGACGCAAAACAAGTCTGATTCATGAAATCGTGATTTTACCAGCGGACAAAGGAAGAACCTGGACATGGACCGATAAGAGAGCTAGAGCTAAAGATCCAACAGAGGAGAAAAGGAAATATCAGATATCAGAAATGTCATATCCTCCCCACAACCAGCATTGTTTTACTGTGAACCTGACATCCGTAAAACAGGCATATCTCTCCATCCCACTATCATCCCAGTATCCATTACATATTATTAGTCAAAGGAACTCGTCGTGATGATTAAACCAGTTCTAAACCTTGCTGAACAGTACTCTAAATCGAAAGTAGCTGGAAATTTAAAACATCTACAGAAAATGTTAGGGTTTTGCAATGGGTGATCTATTGTCGGCCATAATGTGTGCATTGTTAATGGAACATTTAGAGATGAAAGTAGTATCCACCTCCTAAACAGTGCAGGCTGACCTTCTGGAGGAGCTATGTGAGTGACATTCTTGAGAAGTTTCGGGCCGGAAACACACACATGAACCACATGAAGGAGCAACGGACAAATCCATTTCACTTATTGCCCTAAAAACACACCACAGAGATGACGGGAGCACAAAGCTAACCAACAGAGACCGATATCTGCTCTGGTCCTCAGAACAACCTAAAGCAATCAGTGGTACCGACCAAACCAGATCCAGACGATAAGCAGAAGGAGGAAACACACATGGCACAGGCTCTCACCAAGGATCGGCCATCAGGAAATTAAATAGGCTATTGCGGTGATATTTCCGCGCATTTGTGGCGTACTGTAAGTAAGCATCGGATCAATAGGGAATGTGAAGCTGACGTCACATTGCTGGAGCAAGCCGCCATATCTGGAGGATCACTCGCATTGATTGTGAATGTCAGTCGGCAAATTTTTGACTTAAAAGACGGCTCGGAAGTCTTGTTAAGAGAAAGAATGCCACAGGAAATCTCGCAACCATCTCGTGTGAAACCTCGACCCTTCTTTTTCTCCCTTCCCTTCTCCATTTTTGGACATTTTGTATATTTTAGCTATTTCTCCACGCAATTGAATGGAAGTGATCCTCTCAAAATGGCGACCGGAGTCCATAGCAACCCGTAGCAACCGTCAAACTTCACATTCCCTATAACCGAAACTGGTAAAGCCATACACATAGAGCTCCACCGGTTACTGGTTCAGGTATCGAAAAGTTCAGCTCTTAGATGTGTTGGATCAAGAGGTTGTTTAACAGTAAAAATGTAACAATAAGCCGTTCTCAAAATAATTACCGTGGCACAACTTTTTGTGGCATAAAAAGCCTTGGCTTACCGCGCGTTTCTGCCTACATGCCTTCACCACGGTTGGCTGAAAACTGTCAATGAAATATCGGCTTTTTAATCATTTCGAGAACGGCTCATTGCTACCGTTCTACCATTTATTTTTCTTCTGCAATACACAAAAGAGGCCGGCGTCGATCTCTTGGGAAGGAGTATAATGTAATAGGAGATTCAATGCTTCGCTTACAACAAGACGGAACCGGTAGTGGTTCTGGTATCGGCAAAAGGAATTTGAAAAGGAGACGTGTGGAGCGCTCACACCTCTGAAGAAGCATCAGAGCAGAGCAGGAATCATTAAAACGAGCAATTCTCAATCATTGCAAGAATAGAAAAATCACACATCACGGTGAGTGTTGGCGTTTCTTACTATATGTGTGTGTTCTGACGTGTCTTTTATAGTTGTGTGTGTGTGTGTGTGTGTGTGTGTGTGTGTGTCTGTGTGTGGTCAAACCAATGTGTCTCCTCCCGGTTCCAGCAGAGATAGATTGCCTATCAATTGTTTTGTGCTGAGGAGAGTATTGCTCACCCCGCTCTCATGTTGCCAATATCTCCCCTGATCATCCTTCCATTGATTCTCGGTGTTGTAGAAATGGACAGGTCATGCATTTTCCCGCACCCCGATCCTCTAATAAACAGCCTTCGCCGAGACCTCCAATAACCCCCCTAAAATTGCTTTCTGATCAGGCCATTGATTCCCTTTTTCTGGCAGAAGGGGTTGACAGGAATGTATGACCTCCCTCATCTAATGAGTGGGGAAGCAAAGCGCTCCAGAAGTCCGTCATTATGTACTGTATCTATCCTGCCCTCCTTTCGCGGCCCATTGGTCTTATTTGTAGAGGGATGATGTCACGGGAAGGAGGGAATTATGTAGATGAAATGGAGGTATATCACACAGAGCTCATCAAACTTTCTTTCAGCGTATCTTGTTAGCCAATGCACCAACAGCGGGATCAATTTCTGCTGGATTTCAGTTGCACTTTTGCTCCAAAATATATGAGCGTGCAACTGCAATACAACTCCACAACAATCAATTTCAAATGAATCCTATTTATTAAAATATGCTGTTCGTGAATCCCTGGTTTGCTCTCATCAGGAGCCTTTTCTGCAACGAATCCAGCGTTTTTCCTGCCTCACAATAAGGCTTAGGAGGTAACTTTGCGTGACAGCGACTGCGGTCGCTCCGGCTTTACTGCCTCGATGCGTCGTCTCCGTGCATTTATATTTGGAGTGTAAGTTCAGGTCTTCAAGAGATCGGTAAAAGGAAAGTTAATTTGGCTTTGATATTTATGATCAATCAGGATATCCTTGATCCATAAATCCAGACCTCATGACTCACCCCTGGCCGTCTCCTGGGTGAGGCATCTGCTGGTGGGGTGTCAAATTTTAGTTTTTTTCATGGTTTTTCTTGCATAATTTCTCCTCGGAGGCTTAGGTGGGGTGGACAAGGCCTCACAGTAGGTGGGCCGCCTAAGCCTTTTCAATGCAGGAAAAACCCTGAAATCAATGTGTGTCGGGTGTCCATCTTAATGGACTTTGACTCTGTGAAACTCATCTTGTTGCTCGAAATATTGCACTCCAACCACTCTGAACACTCAATCTGTAGAGAGCTGTCTATTATTGCGGCGTTACACAGATCGTGTCGTTTGGGGGAAAAAAAGGGACAGCGGTCCACTTTTGCACTTGTATCTGATCGTTTTTCTTTGGAGCGTGGTTGTTAATTTCTTCAACCAGCAGCAGTATAGCCTACTGCAGGTGTTTTCGGGACATTTGAAGAAATATTGAATGTGGTTTCCTTGGCTTTTGCCTCTTCATTCTTGTGCTTTTAATGCAACATATCTGGCAAAGTCAAATATGTGTGCCAGATGTCTCTGAATGAGATTAGATTTGTTTGCACTGCATTTAATTGCACTCGATTGATTCCGTTTGGGGAAATTTAGTTGAATTGTAAGAATTGTAGAGAGAGAATGTATTGCAGCTCGGTGGGAAGCATTCGGCTGAAGCTATTCTCTTAATACTGGATCAATTTAAAATAACCTGTTAGCCAAGATGCAAAAAGGTCAGAATTAAGGAGAGGAAATAGACTATTTCTGAGCTATTGGTTTAATGATAATTATGCATTAGGTCTTAAATTCTGAATTGTTCTGATTATATCTAATCTCATTTTGTGATAATCAAATTAGATGATTCATAAACATCAACTAAATTCCTTATGGGTGAATAGAAATAAGAGAGCATGGGCCAACTCAACACTTTTCTCCTGTACTTTCTCAGGTTGAAGGCCCTGGCGTTGTTCAGCAGATCAATGATTCTATATTTCTACTCTGTGAATGACATCCATGTACACACGCAGGAATATATTCTGAAAACATTTCTACCTTTAAGGTCTTTCTCTGACATTTTCACAATGAGCACGGCAGCACAATAAGAGTCCATTTCCAGATTGCGGGAAAAGTATTGTGTCGGGAACATGACACAAAGCCGCATGCAGGTGCTTGACAATAATTGCAGCAAATTATTTCGGGCCGCAAGACCTTTTCTTCGTGGACAATTGGAAGTGTGGAAGTGCTCGGCAACAGGATATAAAAGCCCAGTAGAGAAGATACGTCTTTTAATAATGGTTCTGCGATGTGTACCTTCGATTTTGCAATTTTGTTTTAACTGACAAATTGACCGCTGTCCACGTTCCTGCAAACGGAGAGTATCCCATGTGATTTCCTAACCCGGTTTTACTAGCTCTGCTCGCTCCACTGTCATGGACGTCCGGTCGTATTGCCTGCGAGACCATCTCTCAGGACCCCTCGCAGCTGCCTGGCTAAATTGCCTGTGGATTCTCTGTCATCAGCATAATTGAAAGAGAAACAGTTGATATGCAGCCATGTCTAGCTGTCAGACGCCTGTCTCCGTGTTAATATACTGTTAATAGACGGTTGGCCTCGGTGGGAAAATTCTGTTCAGCTCCGCCTGGTAATGATGATGTGTGTGTATGTGTGTGTGTGTGTGTGTGTGTGTGTGTGTGTGTGTGAGCAGTGCATTTCCTCTATACCCTCTATTTACTGTCAGAGACACCGTCTTGGGCCATCTCCTGGAAGCGAGGCCATAAGAGACTGCTAGTTGAGAGTAAGTTATTGGCAGTTGCGAGAGTTCAGCATTGGCAGTGGCAGTTCAGCATTCGTCTGAAGCTATTCTCTTAATACTGGATCAATTTAAAATAATCTGATGCCAATCCCCCGGGTAGACTCCCAACGATGGAAAAATACCTGAATTTCCCTTTAAAGCCGCGGAGGAAAGAATGTGTGAAATCGTTGTATTTTCCATTATTTAATTGAAAAAAAAAAAAAAAAAGACGGCATGGTACCTCACATGCTCCTAAAATTATGTCATTACAATATTTCCTCTCTCGTCACTGTAGAAGTTCTTGTTAAAAAGGAAGAAAAAAAACAGAAAAGTTTCAGCTCTCAGCTCCCCTCTTTTCTCCTACTGCTCTATGCGCCATGACATTCAAGAGTCACAGGGATATTAGCGAGAGCCCCGCGGCTCTGACTTTCATTACTGTTGGCTGCTTGTAATGTTGGTGATGGAGGAACTCTCCTCACTCTCGAGCTGCACTTAATGTGTTCACTCTGATTAAGTGTGTCAGCAAAAAGTCTGAAATTTAAACGTACAGAGTAGCGCGTTGACTTCATGAACCTCCAGCAGCTGCCAAACCAATTACATCCAGAATCTATATAGGCTTACAACCATGCACATAATGCCAGGCAAGATGGCTTAAAAAGTGATGTAACATTATGTAATGTAATATAATAAGAACATATAATTAGACAATAACACTTCAGGTACATAATATAATATAATACTGTATAATATAATATACAGTAATATAATGAAAATATTGATGCTCAGTGGTCAGCACTGTTGCCTCACAACAAGAATGTCCTGGGTTCGAACCCTGGCCGTCCCACCATCTTCAAAGACATGCATGTGAGGGGGTTAATACTCCTGTCCTTGGTCCCTGACCAAGACAAGGCAGCTGGAGTTGGTCCCCGGCAGAGGTAGTTCTGGCTCCTCCCTCTGTGTATCAAGCCGCTTAGTATAAAACATGGTCATCACGAAAGCCGACCTTCGGATCGAAGACGGGGCAAATGATTGATTGATTAAATATAGCTTCATGACATATATATATATAACTATAACATTGAATAACAACTACTATCAAGGATTTAAATTGGCCAATATAAAATAAGATTTCTCAAAATGAGAAAAAGGGGACTGTCCACTGCACAAGTGGAGTAATTCCCGCTATTAATTATCCCATTTGGTTTCTTGAGATGCTCAGAAATCAAATAAATTAAGAAATAAATCCCTGCACCGTACGGTTACTGTGTAAACAGCTCTGGAAAAAAGGCTTGCATACACAGAGCCGAGGGCGGCCAGGTAGACACGCTCTGACAGAATTGAATTTACTCAAGGTCAATAGGTTGCTGAACAATGCTTGAGAGGTGCTGCTTACAGTGGAATGGGTGGGTGGTTGGATGGAGAGATTGATGGATGGATGGGTGTGTGGGAGAAAGGAGAGAAAGAGTCACTTAATCCACAGGTACCACGCAGAAAAAAATGTTCGGGGAGGAAAGAAAGAAGGAAAGAAGGAAGGAAAGGAATAAAGAGAAGCTGTATAGTAGCTGGAGGCTGTATTTTTCTCCCTCTGGACAGCTTTAATCAACACAACAAGGCTTTGGCGAGATTTTATTATGGAGCCCTGGTCAGCAGGGGTCTCCTTAGGATGGAGGGAAGAAAGAAGGGACGAGAATGTCGGGAGGTAGAGCGAGAGAGACGGTTGGACAAGGTGACGTGGATGCGAGTGGCAACGAAGAAGGGCGAGAAGGCGGAAGGATTGGAATCCGAAAGAAAAGAGGATGGAGAGAAAACGACAAAAATGAGTTAGAGAAGAATGAAAGAAATGAGTTATGGCAATGTTAGCGGGAACCGTCTCTCTCGCTCTACCTCCCGATACGGAGAGAGAGATTAAATGAAAGACGGAGGGAGGGATGGACACAGCTGGAGCCACGGTGGGGAAGGGTGGAATAATGGTGTTATGTGACTGTTTTATTGGCCCTGTGCAGCACAGGCGCCTGCAGAGCAGCAGATCACTCTCGCACTGTATGGACGCCCGGGATCAAAGGTCATCCAGTCAGGCAGGGAGACCGATGTGCTTTAATGAAACATCTCCCATCAGAGCAAAGGAAACAAGGTAATATACTTTATATCTCCATCAGGCATTTCTGGGTTTAAGAACAAAAAAGATCCCCTGGCGATGACCACTTGTCAGCGTACTCAACACAAAGTGTATTCACGACTGTAAAGTGATGAAATGAACCAGACAAGCAAGTCGAACGCTGATACGATTGGGATGCAACCAACCATGTGCTATTTTGAGCAATTGCAGACAGGAGTTCCTCAAACTGTTTGCAAAATGGTACAACTTTTAATTTTGTTCTTGTTAGAAATGCATCTTTCTGATAAAATATGAAAAAGATGGACGAGAAATGCTAAAGAAATTGAAGGTTAAGGACAGATCCAAGCTATGGTTTGCACCTGAAATGACTTAGTACTGTAGTACTGTACTTAGTTCTGCAGAAGAGGTAAAACTTTGGTTCGATGCAAAAGCCTCTATCCTTGATAACAGTAATTGAAGCACCTCGGTGATTCTGTCTTGATACTCCTGCCTGTGGCTGGTTTAGAATTTATATGCATAATAGATTTCAGTGCATTGCAACTGAAAGTGTTTAGCTTTCTTTAAATTTCATCTTCATCAAAGGGGTTCAACAGGGCTTAGTCGTGGGTCCAATTCTCTTCACCGGACGCTGACAGTCTAGTAATATCAACAACTATCAATATAATTAGTATGTGCACGATTTTATAAACCACTGCAGAAATATTAAACCACACTTCCATTATGTTGAACTAGACAGGCATGTCAATCACAAACAACATTGTCTTCACTTTTCATGCACAAGACAATAGACGCGTTTCCACCAAAAGTACCCAGAACTTTTAGTCCCAGGAACTTTTTTCCAGGAACTAAAATGTTCCTTCAGTCCTGTCTGCATTTCCACCGCGGAAGGAAGGAACCTTGAAGATTATGCAAATTAGATATAATATAATATAATATAATATAATATAATATAAAAAAATTATATAACATAATTATAATAATATATAATATAATAATAATAATATATGATAAGTATAATAATATATAATATAATGTACAAATATATAATATAATAAATATAAATATATAATAATATATCAGTAATATTTTTCTTTATATCTCTTCTCAACAGCCTTTCTAAAAAAAACCTTCTTAAACCTTTATATCTCCGCTCTCTCACAGCGCTCCTCGTTCCCCGTTTCTCCAAACATAACAACAGTGCGTATTTTTAATCGCAGACGTATTTATTTTCCTAAAAATTTAATGACCAGTGTGTGTTTCAGATGTGCGAGTACCGCACAATGCGTCGCGTCGGTGGCTGAAAAAAAATGCCGCGACTACTCGACCAATCAGAAATAGTCAGCGCTGCAAGCCCCGCCCCAAAGTTCCGGTACTTTTGAAAAAACTACCTACCCCCCCGAGCGGGGCCTTTTTGGTTCCCGGAAAATGTCCCCGGATCTTAATTAAGACCCCGGCGGGAACGCGCTGAAAGTTCCTAGTTCCTGGTTCTTGGGGAAAGGAAGAGGCTCCGTTAGTCGGCTGCAACGCATTCTTGGAATGGGATTCATTTCATGTTGCGAATGGAGGGAGAATCATGCTGTCAAATTGAGGTCACAGTATAAAAACGCTGGCCTTGGCCAATCTGAATCCGTCTGAAGAGCCAGCATAGGAAAGAAAGCTGTTGGCAGTGAGGTATGTGGCGTTGACGGCGGGAGGGGGGGCGGAAACCCCGGCCGGCGGCGTGCACGTCAATACTTAAAGAATACTTCATGTGCACGACGTATCGATCTGCTGGAATCTATGCATAACGGTGGCCAAAGCAATAGTGCCTTCGCAGCATCTGGCCTAAACATATAGCCTCCAAGAGCCTCAGTGGGAAGAAAAACCCCAAACTATATCGAATTTGAGTTCTTTCATGAAGCTGCTGACACACTGACATCCCCCGCCAGGTCCTTCAGGAAGTTCTAGTGAGGCTGACATCACTGGATATTCTGCAGCCGGAGCAAGAACGAGGCCCGTTTGTAGACTCGTGTTCGAGAAAGCTCTCCGGCTACGGCAACGTTGCGCGAGTGTGGACAATCCTTCCAATTTGCCCCACTTTTAAACGCATCTTTGCAAGGTGAAAATCCCAACAGTAGATATATATATGTACAGCACGGCAGACGGAGAGTTGGGTGGGTGCAGTGGAAACACAGTGGGTGGATGGTGTCCACCATGACTCAAGCTGTAAGGCAGATGGGAAAGAATGTCTGTCTAGATATTTTGCGAATAATGAAAGTTCGAGTGAAATCTCTTCGCTCGAACTGGCCTCTGCTGACGAGAAATCTGTGCGTGTGTGTGTGTGTGTGTGTGTGTGTACATACATGAATACTAAGGGATCCCATTATATATAAATATACACACTCCGATGGAAGTTCATGTTAAAAACAACACGATAAGGGGATGATTGCGTTTCATTCTCTCTCACCTCGCTCCTCTTCCGCTCCCGCCTCTGTTCCATCTTCCCTCCTTCCCTCCCTCCCTTTTGCATACATCCATCTATTTTGGTCACAAACAATATAAGAGACAGTGGGAGAGTGATAGAGAGAGAGAGATTGTTTTATTTGAATAGGTAATAGAGTGCTACCGCTTTACCCGTCGCACTATAGCAATGCATTTCCATAGCACACAAAAGCCTCACTCGTTAATGGACTCAGTGTGAACACACACACACACACACACACTCACACACACTCACACAAGCACCACACACACATACACAATGCATACGCAAAGTGAACCTGGTTTGTATTTACAGGCTGCCTAACACTTCTTTTTCATTACCGTTCAGGCGTCATGTTTGCCCACACAGATGCTATCAGGGGCAATAAGCCCGGGTGACCATCGCTATTCACAGCCCATAATGTCGGCTAATTTGTATTCCGCCCATGGACTCATAGCAACAAATTGCATGCGGAATTATACTGTACACAAGCATATTTCGAATCTGTCTTGCCGTGTGCATTGGGTTGATTTTCAGTTTGATAAAGTTGAGTAAAACTGTGTTGTCTGTATTTTATTTCATTCTTCACTATTATTTATCGCTTAAAAATATTATTTCACCATTGCGGGGGAATTCATTTTGACATTATAACAGACATTATGACTTCTTTCAAAAACGGTATCTTGACAGAAACTGCATGTCTGGCAATTCTGCCGTTGATTTGAAGTTGATAAAATTCTGTTTAGCAACTTGTTCATTTACATGTAAACAGCATTTCCTGTCAGTACGAAATCCCCGGTGGGAATAATCAAAATCATTGTTATGTATGTGTAAGTAACGGCTGTATGACTATTTAACAGACTGAAGATACACGCGCCATTAGCTTCCATATGAGCAAAGTCGCAAACAGCGAGCCTGATGTGAGCTGATTGTAGATACTACATTCCCCTTCCCCAATGGACGATATTAAATTGCTGGTGTTCAGCATTCACACTATGTTCTCATCATCTCTTCCCCCAGAATTCCCCCAGTATGTATATTTCAAAGAGCAATGCCAAATAGTGTAAACACACTAAGGAACCGTTCATTTGCAGTGAAGTACCCCGGTGTGCGGTACACAGCCACTTTTGCCTACTTATGTTGTTGATGTAATCATAGTCTAGACATACGGTGTGTATCTCACCTCTACAGCTTTTTCATATCATCCACTCCATTTCTATTTACGTGTAATAAAGAATAAAAAACGAAACCTCGAAATGAGCGATGACTAATAAAAACGAACAACAAACTTCTGCATTAACAATTCACCACCGTCAGCGGTCCCATCGTCCAGCAGGTTGCTCGGACAGGTCCGCCAGCGGTCGTTTTATCGTTCGTCCAGCCGTCGCGCTGTAATGAGCGTGATGTGGGAGGACTGGAGAGGGGAGATGAGACTCACTCCCACAGCCACGATCCCTACTCAACCTCCAGTAGAGAGAGTGTGTGTGTGTGTGTGTGTGGGTGGGTGTGCATACTGTGTTTGTACTGTACAGTACATGTGCAGAAAGCATGCATGTGCCTACAGTTTGCTACTGCCTTCATTCCTAGATAAGACATCGGTGAGCCTAGGGAAAGACAGGCATCTGCAGGTGTCCGAGGGGGATCAGAGATCGTGTGTGTGTGTGTGTGTGTCACATGTAATTGGATCTCTGATTACTGTTAGATACAGAAATTGTAGGATGGAGAGGGGGAGATAGAGAGGGAGATGGAGACAGAGAAAAAAAATAAGAGCTTGAGTGCCAGAGGAGGAGATATGAGATTGTGACAAAGTCGGGGAGAATGTGAAAGTGCCAGGTTCAGGATCCACCTGAATGGGAGGGCGAGCCATAGGGATGAACACGAGTCGAAATCCTCTGACCGATACGAGCGGATTTGTACTTTTTCCAATTCAATTCCATGTATTTGAAATAGAAAGTATAAAAATTGTATATTTAAGCGTTTTTTTATTTAAAATACTGCAATAAAATGAAATTAAACCAAATGCACTGTTATTCAGATTTCCATTGACGTGCTTGATGGATGTGCCAGCCGACGTGCCCACACACACACACACACACACACACATACTCACACACACTCACACACAGTCACACACAGTCAGACTTTGATGCTCTCCCTGTTCCTGACGCCCACCGTGCACCATTTCAGACCCCGCTCCAATTATTGTGGAGAATTGGGATAGCATCAGCCGAAAAACACTCGTCCCTACTTGATTATCTAACCTGCATAATCCATGTCTCTTTGGGAATTTTCAGCTTTTAATACCATTGCAATTTCTCCTTTATGCCGTTGTCAGTGATATTATAGTAGTAGATACTGCTATTAATGACAGAATTACAGTGTAGTTTATTATGATACATATGTACACATATACATGTAATATCTTTCTGAATTTGATCGATAGATAGATGGATAGATATATAGATAGATATCGATATAGATAGAGAACTTAGCTACAGTATGACCTTCAAACTTCTTATCCCTAACAAGACATCCAATCTGCCCTCTCTCCTCGTGCACCTTACATCCACCTTGTCCATCACATCATGTGATGGACAAGGTGGTAAGGTGGTAAGGTGGACATTCTTCTATCCATCCTTCCCTCTATTCTGTCATCAATCCATCCTTATCCCGGCACCAGATTCCATCCAAAGTCACTTTAAGAGAGGTCGGTTCTCTCGGCTGCCATCTTATTAATTCCTCCCAGGCAGTCGTCAAGCCTGTGCCTACTAAGGCAAGAACCCTAGACATCCCATTTCAAACTAACGGTCAGAGTCCACTGTCTCTGCCATAATAACCCCGTCTCTGCTTCCATTCTACTCCATACACCTCTTCCTATTCTTTGCTTAATGTAGAGTTCCCCCCTGACTGTCTGTCTGTCAGTCAGTCTGCCTGACTATCAATCTATTTTGCTCCTTCACTCTGCCTGTCATCCATGTCTCTGTCTTTACAGCCATCCCCACGTACGGTATATGCCCTGCTTCCATCCAATCTCCACCCTTTATGTGTTTGTTAACTTCCAGCCCTCCAGCCCTTCCATTCTTCCTCCTTCCATGAGGCCGAACACCAGATCTGATTGATTGGCGGTATTGATGAGTGTTGACAAGCATCAGGAGGTCAGGCCTCTAAATGATGACATTAACTCCCCGTCTCCTGCCTAATCACCCAGAGACCAGCTCACAGCATAGGACATGCCCGTGCCCTCTTTCCACTGCACCATGAGTCACATGGTGTCAAACAGCATAGAAATGTGCAGTACTATGCGAAGAACCTATCAATCCAAGTGCCAGGCCCCTATGGTCAC
>OMKR01050625.1:0-10046 GCA_900302355.1 Cyttopsis rosea
AACGACACCGACTCGGATAATGACGAGAGGGATCCGGGCCGGATGCCGTAATCGCCCGACTGTTAAACTCGGACACCGAAGATGAAGAATTTGAGGGATTTGTGGACGAGGAATGAACTGAAAAAGGGAGTGTATTGTGTTGTATTTTACGTGTGATAACTGAACAATGTTGAGAGTTATTGTGAATACGCTCATTAACGTTTGAACAATGTTGAGAGTTATTGTGAACACGTTTAATAAAGTTTGACTGACTGACTTATCTGACTGTTTTGTTTCGCTTAATGCGCCTTATAGTCCGGTGCGCTTTATATATGAAAAAAGATCGAAAATAGACCATTCATTGACAGTGCGCCTTATAATCCAGTGCGCCCTATAGTGCGGAAAATACGGTAGTCAGTCATTTTTCATCGCAGAACTCGCAGTCTATTTCATTAGTCAGAACTAGCATTAGTACAAACATTACATCACGTTTTTATGGCCACAGGAGAACTTAGTAAATGAGAAAGGGTTTCACTTCAATCACTTGCGGAGGCATCAACAAGGCCATCCAACGATTGATGACTCATCAAAATTTGTTTCCTCCACGCATGTAACGTGACCCACAGGCTCCATTACGAGCCTTATGAACTTTTTAATACAGCTTTCCAAAGACGTCGCACCAATAGTTTCTCTCCGATGCATCGATTTCAATTTCAATCTCAATCTCACTGAATGCCACTATGATTGAATATTTAAATCAAGTCCACGGCTAGGCATCGCTTTATGTATTGTAATAACCTTAACAAAAAAAATCAATCATCTTAACATTTAGCCGACAAAGACGACCGCATAACATAAAGCCCTTAACAGCGTGTCAGCTCAATGGCTTGGCAGAATGCATGGCAATGAGCGATGAACTTAATGGATGGAGGACACGGATATATATTTTTTTGATGCACACTCTCAGGAGTCGAAATTAGATGGTGGTCCAGGCGCCATAAAGGAAGGAGACTGTGACCGCTACACGGATTATGTCAACAGTTTAGAGTTTAGAGCACATGAGACAGAATAGGTCCATATTTCCTGCATTTTGTGCACAAAGACTCCAGACATGTGACATGTTAGAGGATAGACATGTAACAGCAAACAGGATAGATCTCAATTTGATCAAGGTCTTGTAACATTGAGTTCAAGGCCATTGAGGCCATCGAGTTAAGCCATTGGGGCATGGCACATGGCTTTAATAGGATAAAACTAATATGAAATTAAAATCAAGATAATTGTTCAATATAAGGTCCAAGTAAAACACCATTGGAATATAACAGCAACCAGCAAGTCTTCATCCTCATTGCCATCAGCAAGTTGGCAACCCGTAACAGAGTAGCTAACTGCCAATTTGATGGGAGTGACCATCTTTCTGTACAAAAGCTTTCATCCATGAAAATATATAAAAGCCAATGCTTCTAAAACCCTTTCATAAGGATATTTGGGGAAAAGGGAGTCAAAAGGGACTGGCTGGTGTGGTCACCATTAAGGGCAAATGTCTTCTGTTTAGGGTCAGGGTTAGCTACTTATCGTGAGCAACCAGCGGGTTTAGTGCCGGAAAGCACGGTGTAATTCAGGCCTATGCTAATATTACATACAATAATATTTTTGATTCTCAACTTACAAGAGCAGTGACACAGAGTTTATGATAGGATACAGTTCCTTCCAATTCAAAGCCACACACTAGTGAGTCACTTTGTCCAATCAGTGACAAGCATTTTACAAGAAGCCAAAACTAGACCTTTTGAAATTGCAGAGCCCAGCTTGTTTGACAACTTGAGCACCATGTCAGGGATGAGAATGTCAGGCCATGTCTGTCAATCTGTTATAGGAGTATGTCATGGAATTTCAGACCTACTTCGTGTGAGGTGCTAAACTCACGTCTGAACTCTACAAACAAGCTTGGATCTCAGAATACAATATTACAAAGTTATTTATCGAGATATCTCAAGAGTGTCACAGCGTACAACAAGGCAGCCTGCGGAATGTCGAAACATTCTGTACTGGTGTATGCGAACGTACTGGTGTGTGCGAACATCATACTGTCTTTTCTCTATGCACACAAAGTGGAGAAGAAGAGCATGTGGTATGACCTTCACAAGTTGGTGAATGAAAAGGTACAGACATAACTCCAAGGGTGTCTGAGCTGTAATCCAAGCGTGACCTTCCTAGTCATGTGGACATGAGTTATAAGAACATGTGAGCATTGGTTATATGAAGAAAGCATCAATTATTGCATTTTTCTATCACTATAAGTACCAGGTTGACAAGGGTCACTGTCTCAACAGAAAAGCACGGTCAGATGACACAGATGAAACAGGTCAAGCCTTTTTTGTGGATACACTGTGAGTGAAAGCCTTCTTGAATGATTGTCCACCAACAGAAATTAGACCATGCTCGGACATAATGGCATGCCGGATGTAATGACAGAAGTATGATCTGCTCTTCCTCTTGAAGTTGAGAATTAAAAATGTTGGTAGTATGGTTTTCCAATTTTCAAAGAACAAGAATGTCAGAAAGCCTTTGGAACATGAACATTGCTCCACTGTTCCCTCCATCAGTGGTGCCTGTAGCCTCATGGCTACGTAATGCCTTCACCATTAAACAAGCAAGTATTGAACAACCTGTTCCCATTGGCTTGTAATTAGGGCCTGAGCACCAATGGGTGCGAGGACCCTAATGTAATTCAAATATTCAAGCGAAAGGATCGCATGTTTGAGGGACAAAAGGTACTCAAAAAGTTGCGAAACTTTGCACATGCGTCATGTGCGAAATGTCGAAACATTATTTGTGCATGTTTTGAGCATGGGCGTGGCAAAATTGCTCAATAGCGCCACCTACAAAATTTCTAGGTTTCACCTAGATGTATGAAATTTGGTACACACATGTAACATCCCAAGACTTAAATTAAATGTCTCTTGGCACCATAACTGAAACCCAACAGGAAGTCACCCATATTTCATTTCATGTAACATTTTAGTGACTATTTTCCCATTTGCAGGCTCCGTACTTTCGTGAACTCGTCCTTTAATCGAGTCCCGGCCTGAAGACATCTACATGCCAATATCGAGTCCCGCCAGAACCCCCCACGTGCACGATGAGGCCCCGATCATCGCTGCTTTCAGCTTTAATTTCTTTTTGGTTTTTGACTCTTGATTACCGGATACAGGGGTGTGGTTAACCAGTCAGATGCTAAAGCCCAAAAACTGCCATTACATTACTAAAAAGAGCTTCATAAGAGCTTCAACAATTCAATGGAATTGTCTATATGAACATCTGCCATGATGTGACTATGACTATCCATGGCGAGATGAAGAGTTATCTTCAAACAGGTAGGTCTTTCTCCATGCTGGGACTGATAAAGATCCTTTTGAGGTCATCCATGGGTCAAAGTCATCTGAGCCATTTCATTCTAACTTCACTTCGAATTAACCAGGCATCGCCAAACCAATTCGCAAATGCGTATTGGTCTGGAATCTCTCCTTTCATTTTCGATTTCCAAGGGGCGTTACCAATGGGTGCAGACCAAAGTTTCTCTGGACACAATTGGATAGACCTACAACCAATCAGAGCAACGAAACGTGTGAGGTAGGCTGCATACCTGCTGGTTAGCCGGTTAGCACTAGAAACCCGCCCCAATTGGATAGACCTCCAACCAATCAGAGCAGTGACACGTGGGATGTAGCGCTGAGCGATGGAAAATGGTGACTGTGGCAAAATTGACAAATCTGTTTGAATGGGAGAGTGGCCAGACCAATCTGCCAGAGCAAATTAATCATGAGCTCGCAGATTGGTCTGGTTCCCAGGCCAACTTCAAATGTGATCCACTGCAAAGTATTGACTTCAATGATCTGATCAAGGATGCTGACTCAAAGATAATCAAGGTAGTTGATGTTCTATTAATGCTAAGTGACAAAGTATATATTTAAGGGTGTAAGGATATTTATATCCTTGGTTCTGCTTTGTTCCGAGTGATTTATGTGGGGCTGATTGAGATACAATTTTTTTTTTTAATGTAGACACAGAACTGATTTAATTTGTGCCCATCAATATCTTGAGCAGCAGGAATTATATATTATTTTCACATTGCTGGAGATTAAGTTATCTATTGTTTAGTACTGTACATTTTCAAGATTATGTGACTTGAAGAATTAAGTAGGGGATGAAAACTATTTGAATGCAATTAAGAAGCTATATGGTTCACAAAATGCCCACTGGAAATAAAATCTAAATAAAATAGAACTACAAGTTGATATTAATAATGAAAGTCATGATATTAATTTCTAAAATCCTTATTCACAAATACGTTTTGGAAAAAGAAAAAAAAAATGTATGATTCTAATTATGTGAAAATATAATGTGAAAACAAACATTAATATGAATATTATAAAAATAACAATTGTACTTTTTTAATCGTAATGTATCATTTTATATCCTCATTTATACATAGATTTCATAAAAACAAAAATAAAGATTTAAGATTATAATTAAGTCGCAATATAATGTAAAGATTGAAGATTGAAAAAGAATATGAGAAAAATTGAAAAACAAGAATTACAATTTTGTAATTGGAATTTGAATTTCTCATTGACAAATATATTTTGTAAAAGAAAAAGAAAATGAAACAAGTAAGCACAAATATACTGTGAAATTGAACATAGAAAAATACAATTGCAGATTGCTTCAACCATTTGATTACATTATAATGTGGAAAAACATCACAAGATATTATAAATCATCTACACTTAGAATGACACAGTACTATTGGAAAACAATCATTCATATACTGTGGAATATTCTCAAAGATAATTTGTGACATACTGTTATGCCTGTCAGCACACCGGCTCACCGTGAGTCTATGTTCACCTCCAGTGAGCTATAAAAACTGGACAGACTTTCAAAGATGTCCTTTTCCTCGGCAAATGCTGAGATACAAATTCAACGGTTGCATGTAAATAATAAGAACACAACTGTCACAAGTTCCCTGTGTTGACAAACTCCTGATGTCTTCCTGTTTCCATTTTTTCACCTGCCTTCTGTCGAACTTACTATACACCCACACACACACATACTAAAATTGGGGGACTTTTTTAGCTCCTGCTTCTTTCCACCACAACAGGAACCTTCAGTGACGTAAGTGCACAGTGATTGGTCCAGACATAAGTGTACATTGATTGCATTGACATTGGCAACCGCCATATTTAAAAGCTTGTGTAAAGCATTAGCAGTTAACAACAACCAAGAACCCAAGCCAAAAATAAGATGCTTCATTTAAAGTAAACATGTTTTTATTTATTTACACACAATTTATTTCCAAAACAAAATCAGCGACCCTCCTCCGCCCGATCTCACCGCTTCCCGGCGCCGTGGCGGCCTCGGCCTCGCTGCGTGCCGCCGTGCGGTATCACGATGCGGTGTCCCATGCAGTGCAGCAGTGCCCTTGCCTAATTACAAACTTTTAAAGGATGCTTTGCACATCTAATATGAGTGAAGATTCAGCAACTGCATTGCTTATTTCTCTCCTCAAATTTGTTCAGAAACAGATTTTGTTGGAATGATGAGGTGAAATAAATGAAAGTTTATGGACTGAATACAACGCGGAACACGGAACTCGTGCTCAATCCGCATTGGCTGACGTCACTTCAGCGTCACATCAGAGTTCCTATTGGCGGTGGGAATGCAAACAGAAAAAAAGCTTCGAAAAAGAGATCGAACTTGGACGTTCACATTTTTAATTCAGTGCATCATGTAATAAACCTCGCCGGGGATCCCGAAATTACATCTCTGTAAAAGAATAGCGTAATGTTACATCATAAAGTACGGGGAAACCGGCTCCCCCCAACGGTGAGCTTTTCCTCCATTTTAGGAACAAAAGTTTTGTAGGAACCAAAGTCAAGGGGTTGTTCAGGGTATATGAGCGGACGGAGCAGCGAAAACCCATTAGCACTGCCCCGCATCACAGCTAATTAGCAGAACGTTAATAAACTCTGCTCAACTTTCTCCCGTCGCCAAGTCTCCGAGATTGCGCGGCGTCGCTCTCCTTCGCTTCGCGTCGCCGCCTCCCATTGGAAATGAATGACTTCTGGCCGCTTTGTCGCTGCGCGTCGCCTCTGGTGTGAGCGTAGTTATTCTCTCTCTCTCTCTGTCTCTCTGTCGCTCTCTCTCTTAACACGGGAAACATACCTTTACATATCCAAAGCAATTGCATTGACGGGAGTGTAAATACAATAAGTGAAGGTCAACTAAAATATGGAGAACTGAAATATGTGCATATTGCGGTTAAACATTAGAATAATGAAATTGACTTTTAAATGAGTCTTGTAATTGCCTTTGCCTTCAAAAGAAAAGAAAATGAAACAAGAACAGAGAAATTGACAGGGGGCATATCATTTCATTGGGAAAGGATGACACGTCTCCCTGTCTCCCGCCAAAATGACGCGATGACGCAGAAGAATGACGCATATATACAGATTCTGCATTCCTCTGAAGCCGGGGCTCCAAAGATGAATTGAAACTTTTGTCTTCTTCAAGCTCAACGTCCTGCTCTCCACTCTCATCAGCAAATGTTTTGCGTTTCTTTCTCCGATGGTCTGTAAATCTGGATGAAATGTCCTTGGCCGTTGTTATGTAACATTCATTGATATATATACAGTATGACACTGCAGTGTTTCGCTCCTAGGTATGGCTGTTTAAAACTTGAACAACGTCGACATCTAGTGGTCAATCCACAGTAAATGAAGGGATGAATGAAATGAAATAAAAGTTATGATCTTTCTGATTTAAATTTGAAACATTGATGCTGAAAAGGGTTTGTGGTGAAGCGGTAGATTGTCCAAGAAGCCTTTCAATAACCACCAAATGACCCCGAGAGAGTCCTCGAGGTCCTTGCAAATGCGAATGTGATAGAGAACAGAAACGAAATCTGTGCCCGGCATCAGCATCTGCACCCGGGATGCATCCTTGAGATAACAGCACACTCAAGGATGCATCCTGGGTGCAGATTCTGCCAAATGATTATCCCTTTAAAATCCCCCTTTCTTCAACATGGCTGTTCAGCTGCGAAATACAAATGGAATGGTCGAATAAATCGATAACCTATACTGCTTGTTGTGCATATCAGCCACAGTGTGTTACTACAGGGTATCTGCGGGTCATTAAAAAGACTGGAAAGGTACCAACCCCTTAACAGGGTGAATTCAGTCCTGTAAAGTCATCAAATGAGCATGCCGTATGATATGATATAGTTTGCCGCACATTTTGACTCCGGATTGGATTTGGTGGGTGGGGGTGTATTTCTGACCGGCTTACGTGGCCACGGAAGTACTTTGTGATTTGAAGGCGCTAAAAAGGAGAAAACTTGAGCGAAAGTGATTCTACTAAAGCACAGATCTTTCGGATTTATTGGAAATACAGTATATTCTCTGGTGGAGCTACGATGTTGTCACTGGGAAGGGTATGGTAACGGAACTGTATAGTGTAGCTCAGACTCAAACATGGGAAAATGTACATTTTCCGATAAATGGTTGGAGGAGAAGGCCTTTGAATTCTGGTTGGATTCCCGTCGTGGGAAACGACCGTGAAGCACAATGTGTTCTTTGTAGAAGAATAAAAATAAAACTTTAAAGCTGTGCACCACGGGCATCAACACTATGATAATTTAGTTTAAAATTTTTTTAATTTTTGATACTTTTAACAGGCACTTGGTGCATGTTGCTCCTCGATAGGCTGTTTGCATTGTTTGTGGCAGGGTCCACGGTGACTCTGATAAACCAGGGTTGCCAGTTGCGGTCGGTAAACTGTCGATATGGATAAACATTCACAATAAAAGGACAGTATAACTATCCCCACCACCTCAAGCGACCAAATAATCTACAAATATTTTGGCCAAACATGGTGGTTTGGACAGACATTACTCACAGGGGAGAGCTTATTGGAAATAGCAAAGACAAGAAGTAATATTCACGTGATTTTTGTTTGTGTTGAATGGGCCGTGGCTGTCTAGATCCTTAATAGCTAACACCACCTTTCTGCCTCACACGGTGAAGTTACTCACTTCAGGCCACTAAAAAATTAATGAAAGCTCATCTTCTGTCAGTGACTTTCCATAAACGACTAATAGCTTCTCGATTTGACCTCCAATTATAAAGGGTGAAGAAAAGTAGAGAAGGGAAGTTCCCATTGGTTGACCAAAGATAAAGACCATTGGGGCCATTATTTGCCCTTTCATAGGTGAAAGTACCCAAACTGATCACTTGGATCAATAATATTATTATACCTTAACCACCTTCATGCTACCTCAAGACATGGCTTTGATTGCTGCCATTGCAATCGAAGAAGAACAAACAAATGCTATATTACTGATAGATGATGATCTTTTGTGATTTATTTCTGTGAACCCGTTGGGAGAAAAACAAGCACGGAAAGATATTATATTTTTACTCGGGTCTTTAGATGTTATTAGCAGACTGTACACCGCCATACATTTATCCTGTTAAACCTTAATGGAATTTTGCAGCTATGTGTTTGAGTGGAATAGCTCACTCAGATTCAAAAATAAATCGAATTAACCTCAATCTTGACACTTCACAAAACAGTATGAAAACAGAATTCTTATAACGCTCTTGTAATATGCTATATAATCCTAGACGCCATAGAGCAGCTACGGGAAGCTTTTCGCAGGAAGGTCTTTGAAGGACGGCAGTAAGAGAAGGCTTAAGAGCCAGAGGAATAGAGCTAGAACCAGGCCGACAAAAAGAGGACAAACGATGCTCCTTTTTAAGTGCCCTCACTGAAAATTTAACCTCAACGCGGCCAAATACAGCCAGATGTCCCATAACTCTCCGGGAAACCGTCGGGGAGGACAGTGATTGCGTTTGGGAAATCGCTTTTGGTAATGGTTTATTGGTTTATTCCGCGGCCATAAATATTCTATAAATAGGCAATTATTTGGGTTTGAGGGTTTCTATTGTTGCCATGAATATGGAAACCACACTTTGCATGATGCATCCAAAGCGTTTGTCTGAATATAATTTGAGGTGATGAAAAAGTGCAGTTAGGTTGCAGTCTTCTGACAATGCAGAATCCTTGCATGTAAATGTGATGTTCTTCGACGACTCATTCGAGAAAAATAACCAAAATATCAAAGCAGAGAATGGTGCATCGGCTACTTGCTGCTTGTGCTCTCCTAGGTAAGAAGACTATTCCACCACGACCAGTAGAGATAGGAGTTAGAGGCTTTGTAGCCAAGTCAACTATGTCTCTTCTTCTTTAGAATTTGGTATTTGGGATCGTTCTCCCAAATCAGCTCTAGAGGATTTGGCTGAAACAGCTGAAAGGGCTAAGTCGGTGGCTGTGGATGAGATGAGGAAAACAGAATATGGTGTCATGGTGATAGTAAGGCATGGATTGGTAGCCACCAAAGATGTCCGCGCTCAACCGGTGACGCTGAGCAGGCATTAACAGTGCCAGTGGGATTAGTGACTTGGCAGACCTGTACAGTATGGGTGGTAGGTGAGGATGGATGGTAGGCACTTAGGAGGCTCACACCGGTGGCACTAAGCAGGCACAGTGCCAGTGGGGTTTGTCACTGGGCAGGCCTGTACGGTATAGGTGGTTTTAGTTGCAGATGGTCCTTAAAGGAGCCATACCATGAACCTTTTCAACAAGTTAATATACAGTAGGTCTCTGAGGTCCCCACAGCGTGTCTTTGAAGTGTTGAAATTACCACTCAGATGATTCATTCTAGCCGTTCTAACCTGTGTCTCTGGCCTTCCAGGCTCTGACAGGCTGATTCAGTGTGTATGCGTGTGCATGTCTCAGTGTCTCTGGAACTGATTCTCCCCCTTTCTGTATGAAGAAGATAAACATTCACTATTTCCACCTTATCAGTCCACCAAAATCTGTGTTTTTCTTTGTTTCTGAACAAATTTGATGCGAGAAATATGCAATGCACCGCCGGCTCCAGCGGCTCCACTCGCTGCCGCACGGTGGAATTACTCAAATGGGGGGGGGGGGGGGGGAGA
>OMKR01050627.1:0-11846 GCA_900302355.1 Cyttopsis rosea
GGGGCTTAAAATTATCTAAACTAAAAACACAATTTCTAGTTGTTTTGTTTGGAGAAACTGGGAACGCGGATGCACAGCGGAGAAAATATGTGCCGGTACTCCCATAATTCCTTTGTTATTTAAGGCTATTTTGGGAGGTCTAGATCACGTTTCGGCAGAATCAGCCACAAATGAAGGCCTGTATTACAGGTTGTTTTAAACAATTTTTTAGCAGCTTTTCTCTAAACTTTCATTGTAATTTTTTAAGTTTTATACATTTCTTTTAAGAGTTACTGTATGTTTCTTTGTGTTTTTTGACAGACATTTCAGGGAATTGGCAAAAATTGCAAGTCATAGAAAAAAGAAAAAGTACTTCCAATGAAGAAAGATTCATGTATTCACTTCCTATAATAATGATAACAACAATATAGATCCTGCAAATCATGGCAACAACTGGGAATATTTTAGTACTTTTATGAACATAAAGAACGATAGGCTTAAAGTTAAAATAAACTTTAAATAAAATTCTGCATTTGCTCAGGTTCCAGTAGTAAGTATATAATAAACATTCAATTCAACACACTGAACACCAAATAAATGACCAATCAATGACGTAGGCTCTACAAGCTGCGAAAGTTTAGCACATATTTTGAGAAGTTTTCTATAATTATTGCAATCGAAAAAAATTATATAATAATAATAATTATTATTTAAGAGTCCTGGAAGAACTGATTAGAACGTTGTGCCACAGCAGATTTCAGCCTCATCAGCAAAGTATTTTTCTGATTGGACAAACTTGTTAAAAATTACAACAATTAACTATTGTAACCAGGAGCGATGTCGATAAAGTTTCTCCAGACTCCACTGACCTTCGTCCTGAGGAAGGTCTGCCTGGGCCAGGATGCCCTGCAGGACCGCGCTGGCCCAGGGGCCGCCATCTTGGACCAGGTTCTTCAGCTGCAGCAGGTGAACGTTCTGGTGTCGGGCCAGTGCCAAGTGGCATTCCTGAGAGGCAGCGGTAGAACACTGGTAAAAACCTGAATTGTGTGCTATGTCGATAAGTCGAGCTCAAAGCGATTTTGTCGGGTCTAGAGATGCACGATCCACTTTTTTCAGTTCCGATCCGATTCCGATACATATGTGCCGATACCGATTCCGATACCAGAGCTCTTTTTTCTTGAATATAATATAAATGCTTCTGAAGGGGTAAAGCGCTGGTATGGCAACTGCATAGCAGCCATTACTGTACTGTTAACTGTATTACAAGGACATATTTCACATAGTACAGAGGTATTTTAAGAACATTTATTGTGCAAAACTGCAATAATAGAAAAAAATACAAAACATTTTCTCAAGTAACTTCCATCTCTGAAAAACACTTTCATGAAATACAATAAAATCAAGCTGCAGAAAGTGAAAATAAAAACGGACTTGAAGTATTTGTTATTTATTCCCCCTTTTGCGCCAGCTAAAATCTTTTTATAAATATTATAATAAATATAAATCGATTTATGGCGGAGTTTGCGCTGCAGTCACACTGTGAGTGAATCGATTTGAATTGATTTTGATGAATTGATTGTTTGCAGGGAACGACTCACTCAGTGAGTCGACTGAGCCAAATTGACCTGACAGGATCATTTCAGAAAAGTTCGCTCACCAAAAACAATCGAATCGTTTGCAAATGACAAGACTATCATGGAGCCGGCAGACGAAAGCAGATGCTGTCTTCTCTGGAATATCGCACTTAAATGGCTTAAATAAAAACCATGGATTGATATAAAAGTTGCTTTTTCCCTTTATTGATTGCATGGAGGCTGACATGGTAATATCACGTCGCAGTGGCATGGTTGGTCTGGTGATTATTAAAGTTAAATTCTTATATATAATAACAGACACGAAATAATTTAGTTTAATATATTTTATTGCAGTCTTTGTACATCATAAAAATAGCAACATATCATACTTGTTTCGTTTTGGCGGCGTTCCCGTCTGCCGGTGTACTTTCTCCAACACCCGCGATCCGACCCGCATGCTCTTTGTTTTACCCAGAACCGAACACGGAAATAAAATTACGACAAAAAAAAAACCACCCACGAATCACTTTTTTGTGGGTCCGATGCAGAACTTCATGGTCCAGCGCAAGCTATGGCATGGAATTTGGATCGGCGACGTCAGTCCGATATCAGATACGTGAATGACGTCCGTATCGGCACCCGATACCAATATTGATCAGTCCCATCTCTAGTCGGATCACCGATATTTGACATCAGAATCAAAATCAGAATATGTTAATTCAGCTGAGTACATTTTCATATTACGAGGAATGTGTCATGGCGAGGATTGGTGCGTTGCTGCACAGACAATATGCATCAATCTGAACAAGAAAGCCAAATCTCCAAAAAGAAATTAAAAAACAAAAATAGCAAAAATATACGGAATCCACAAGTGGAAAACCTCGTCGGAATTTAAATGCTAATATTTAGTCAATGAGACCTCCGATCACTTCTATCATCAATAATAATTAACGGTTTCATTTTAGTTTGAGCTTTGTTGCATTTCAAGGCAGCTACTGAAGAAAATACTGTAAACTACTACTACTTTTTGTTTGTTTGCAAATAGCTTATTCTGTTTTATTTTATCTGAGAATATGTAGGCCTTAAGCTGAAGGAAATTCTTTGTTGCCCCAATGATCGTAGGCGAGCATAATATTTATTTATTTTATTTGGAATATAATGTATAAGCAAAAGTAGCCTACTAGGCTTGGGCGATTAGACGAATATATCGGCAATCTGTGATTGAGTCCAATCTGCTGTTTTTTTTTGTGATTTTGGGCGGTTTTTGTCCTTTTATTTCACTTATTTAATGGTCTGCCTCCACGAGAATTCAATCGGCAAATGATTAACCTGTAAAGCGCAATTCAAAGCGTGCGCGAATAGGAACTGGCAGTTGGAGTTGGGCCATATGCACTAGGGATGGGTACCGAGACCCGGTATTAAACGGGCCCCAGGGCTAAATTATTAAAGACCATAGTATCGATAAGCTCCGACGTTATCGGTACTGTTAACGGTATTGGAGAAATTAAGAAATTTAATATTCTATTTATTTAGGCTATATAACCAGTTTCTAACTTGCAATAAGATTAAGGGGTTGGGGGCACAGCGGAGCGGAGCGGAGATCAAGTTGCCCGATCGCTCCCTCTCACTGCATAATGTGCAGAGAATAAAGCAGTGTTAATTATGTCTTTAATTTGTTTTCGTCTTTTCTCTAAAAGAAAGAAAAAATTAAAACATTTTTAAAAACGATAAAAGTACCGTTAAAGTACCGGATCGATAAGCAGTATCGGTAATAGTAGTACCGTTAAAATCTTAAAAAAGGTACCCATCCCTAATATGCACGGTTAATGCAAGCTAACCTATGTTTAAAAAAGACCAATTAGGTAGAACAAATATGTTTATTTTATTTATGGCCACGTTAAAGTTATGTCCAATACAATTAGTCCCATATAGGGGATTTTGTATTATTTTTCGCAACAAGCTCTTCAATGATTGCATTCGCTGAAAATCCTTGTTCCACCCGAGCGGCCCCGACACCTGCGTGCGCCGCACACCCTACTTTTCAAAAAAATAATTATAAATCGACATGCTTTGATGTCATTCTTTATATAACCTGCCTATCAATTGTTTTCAAGCTCAATAAACACAGATAATATTTCTCCCATTTGTCCGGGACATTGAAATCTTCCAGAACACGTGGACCAGCACCAATTTTTTTTTTTTTAACGGAAACCCTGATACAACTAGTCAGGGAGAGGAAGCCTAAAAAGTTAAATCAACTCATCTGATGGTTGCGATTTAACATATTTTACAGGTAAAAATATACAAATTATTTAGCTTAGCATGTTGAGGCTGAACCTCACCTGGAATGTGAAGATCAGGTGTTCCAGTGGCTCCTTGTTGAAGAACAGCAGCAGCTCAAACACACTCCTGTGGGACAAAGGAAGGTTCACCCTCATCATCATCACTTCACAAATCACAACAGTCGGTTGTCCTCTGGGCAACCGACATACCAAATGCAGTTGCCCATGTGCACTTCTAATTTGCTCTGCAGACTTCTTGCATTTTCCTACATCTTTGTCATTCTACATTGAGATTACATAGTAGAATTTCAATTGGAAATAAATTTTCTAGGCTTTGGGTCAAGTCTTCATTGTAGTTTCTATGTAGCGTCTTCAGATGGCCCCACTTGTTAGCATTAGCATGTAGGCGGAGTGATACGAGGGACACGAAACCAGGAGATGTGGTTGCCCACGACAACAGTCATTATTAACCGATCAACAGCCATTATTCAGAAGTAACTGACCTCTGATTGCCGCCATCGACCAATCAGAATACCGTTTCAACGATCAAGAATCAACATTCACAACCACATTTCCAAATTTAAAAATGTGGACAGATCCACTGTGGTCGTACTGGGTGGCTCCCAGTGTCCACCAATAGCAGACTAGTGGTTGTACTGGACAGCTCAGTGTCCACGAGTAGCAGACTGTGGTTGTAATGGGCAGCTCCCAGTGTCCACCAGTCAGACTAGTTGTACTGGGAAACTCCCAGTACCCACTAGTAGCATACTGGTCGTACTGCCAGCTCCCAGTGTCCACAGATCCACTGTGGTCATATTAGGTGGCTCCCGGTTTGCACTAGTAGCAGATGGTGGTCATATTGGGCAGCTCCCAGTGTCCACCAGTAGCAGACTGTGGTTGTACTGGGCAGCTCCCACTGTCCACCATTGGAATTGGTTGTACTGGGCAGCTCCCAGGGTCCACCAGTTGCAGACTGGTCATACTGGGCAGCTCCCCATGTCCACCAGTTGCAATCTGGGGTCATGGTAGGATCCAAGATGGTGGACTCACAGGGCCAGGCTGCTGAGCGTGTAGTGCACGTGGTCGCAGTTTGGCGGCAGAAAGGACGAGGCTCTGAAGAAGTAGCACAGCGCCACCTCCAGGATGCGCATCTGAGGCAGAGGAATCTGCCAACGACATGTGTACTCCTCCACCAGCTGGACAGAGAGGGAGAGATGGAGAGAGAGAGTCAGATTTTAATTTAAACAATCATATTTGCAAAATCGTAGCTTTTTGTCAATCTACCCAGACTACCCTTGTGGTATTAAATACCGAAAAAATAAATAAATATAAAAATATCACAATTTTCTTTGACCAATACCTCAATATTAATCATTTGAGGATATTTTGTGGATGACCATCGGTGCCTTCATAAGATATTTACACGCAACAAATATCAATGAAACAATAACCAATCATTAGTAATGTGGATGTTATGAGTATTGATTAGAAGCTAGAACAGTCGAAGTTCAGAAAACCCAAAATCCCAGATGATATCTTTCCCACTCAGGATGAAGTTTACTCTCAGACAAATATAATTCCTCATGTAAAAGGCCTCATTTAGAACAGAATATAAAATGGCTGTTTCATATAAAGTGTCAGATAAATAAATCAAATCAGGGATTTTGCAAAATAATCTTATGGATTACCCCTTTAAAACGTGTGATTTATAATTGGTGGGATTATTATCAGCGAATTTAGTGCAGCCTTGTTTACAAGTTCACTTCATGTCTGTCAGATTATTTCAAAAAGTGCCATACATGTTGCAGGTAGAACAATAAAAATGTTAATTGCCTATTGAGTGAACTAACTGTTATGGTTCATGTTTCCATGACAACCACAAATTGCTAACGCGATTAGCCGAGATGGCTAGCTGCGTTAGCTCTCTCTGTTGGTCCGTTTGGCAAATAACGACCAAGGACGATTTTTGCCATTGCTGTTCCGTGGAACTAGCCCCGGGAAAGATATAAACCGCTATTTAAATGTTACAGCAACAAATGAATGTGCTTTTTATACCAAACGGTTCAGAGCAATTTAACAGTTACTAGCCAGGTAGCTAATGCTGCGTTCAAGTCATGTGGGAAATAGGAGCTTAAGAGTTCAACGGGTTGCTTCTCGCAACATCAACCTGGGAGACGGAGCTTTTTAAAAATGTTATTATTAACTATAATAATTGCTATATAGAGCTATAATAATTGTTTTCTCTAATTTCACCGTATGTAGTTAGATATACACTCACGCTATATATATATATATAATATTTGTGTTTTATTATGATTTATGAATGTTAAGGCTATTGGTATGTTTCCCCCTTCCTTTCTCCATTTGCTCGGACTTAATTACACATTTTATGGCGTAAATAGTAAACAAACAAAAACAAGCAAAGCCAATTTGCTTTAAACGTGAATTTGCTAAAATAAGAAGAAAAAATGATTTCTACCTGTTGCAACTTTTTGCATTCTACTACTCTTCCACAGTAGTGGAAGCGAGCCTTCTATTTAAATAACTCCCATTTGGTTTAATACACGTTTATTGATTTATTGCCTTGATATAGTTTGTTGGCTACGCAGACGCCTCTGCTGAACATTAATAGATTACTTAATTCAAATCTCCTGCGTTTTACGCGTTTAATATTTAAATGCTTTAAATACCCACTAGTGAGTGGGTATTTCATTATTTAATTTTGTGAAGCCTTTCTTCCTTCTAGAAGAACTTTCTTCCTTCCTGCCTTCTTCCCTCCTCCCTCCCTTCATTCTTCTATCCTTCCTTCCTTCCTTCCTTCCCTCCCTACCTCCTTCAGTGCCCATTCCAAAAATGCCTGTTCAGAATTCTTCCTTCTTCATTGTAACATGCCAGTAGTTCCAGATTCCACAGTCATGAAATGCTGACAAAAACGAATTAAAGTTTATAAATATTACGCGTGTTGGGTGTCTAAATTGCACCAAATTCGACACTGCAAGTCCTTGGGTCCCCAGCAATATGCCCTCCAAGCGCAAAGTAGATTGGATGAACAGTTTGAGATAATTGAAGGACATACATACAGAAAGAAAGAGATTCCTCGCATGATTAGATAGATTAAATGACTCATATTTGTTTTTATCCCAGATTAACTTTCTTTGCATGGATGCTGCTGTGTGCTATTCAGCCATTTAGATAAACAGCTTGTGTGCTATTGGTTACTTCATTCAAAATCGTATGCCTTTTTATTTTCAGAGTCCACTTTATTTACCCAATATAGATGCTACTTCTGCGTTATGGCTTCAAGTGAGCAGACTTTGGGTACAAAGTACAACATTCCGGCATTATTTCGGCTTTTGGAAGGTTTTAAGGCATTGTAGATATTGTACTAATTCAGTAATAACATTCTACTTATTTAGTCCTACGCCTCCATTGACATATGTATTCATCCTGTTCATAAATCTCTATTTACACCCAGAGCAAATATTCTTTGAGCATTACTCTATTCATCTACGTGGAGAAATTAGTTCAATACTACCAACTATACTGGCACTTAAGCCCTGCCCGAGCCTTTTATTTTAATTATCCTGTGCATTTAACACATTTGTATAGTCTGCATACGTTTATATTTTTTGTTTTTTAGACTATGAAGCATTCTTCTTCTATGCTGCTCGTCTTTATGTACTACAAAGCACCAACTATTTCCAAGACAAATTCCTTCTAAACAAATAAAACAGATTCTGGCGCTAGGGTTTCCCAGCTCACCAGCGGGACTTGAATGCAGCACCAGCAGCGGCTGAGCAGAGCGGCTGCTTCGGGGGGAGGGGAACCGGACGACGCGGCTCGTACACCCCCGAACTACCCCTCGGAGCCGCCTTCTTACCTCGCAGAACTCCGAGCAGAACGATTTGCTGTCGACCCGCAGGTCGTCGCTGGAATATCGGCTCGACAGACTCTCCAAACGGGCTTCGAAGCCTTCCAACTCGAGCAGACCGCCCTCTTCCGCCATACTGCCCGTCCGGCCCTGCGCGTACTGCACGGCACGGAGCGTGACGTCAGCACGCCAGGTTTACGTACCGCAACGTAAGCGCTGATTGGACTAGGCGGACGGCAACTATGCTGCATTCCATTGAAGTCGGAACTCGAAGAATGCAAACTTCTACTTGGTAAAAGTGCAAAGGAACGGCCATTTAATAATGTCACGGTCATGGAATTTTAGTTGACCATCAATTTGTCACGTAAATGTAGTTTTAGCTCAGTCTCTAGTTTTAGCACCTGTGTAGATGCTTGTTAGAATTCACAGGCTTTGTCAAACAAACACCAATTTACTGCGGGCGTCCATGTTTTCCCGAACAGAGGCATTGCCAGCGATCAATATGACCGATTTCCGAGTTCCACGGGAACACAGCATGAGAAGCGCTTGTTTAGCGGCACCCCGTGAACGTCGGGAGGGGCGGAGCTTTCTCCTGATTAGAAAATAGTTATTAGCGGATAAATCGCTCAACCGGTGCTTACCGGTGTGGCGCCACAAGTAGACCACGTGGTCTAGACAAAAACAAACCGCTAAAACCATTAACCATTGATTGTCGTTGGTTAAAGACAACGTACAATTAACAAATTATTATTAATAATGATAATAATAATAATAATAATGTAGTTACATTTATAACAATTCACACATCATTTTAGGTTACACCATGAAACAAATCAGTGCAAGGGTTAGGGTTAGTGAACTACATTTTTACATTATTATTATTCATTAAAAAATAAAAATAAACCTTCATTGTTGTTTATTTTAACCTAGATATAACTTCCTTTCTACAAATTATTTTGAATTCCACTAACAAAAAGGCTATAAAATTATTACCATTAACATGATCTTTCTGTAAGCTAAGGTAGGTAAGGTACTGTAAGGTACTGTTTCGTGTTCTGCTTCTAATAGAAATTAAATTAAATTAAATTAAATTAAATTAAATTAAAGTTCAAGCAAAACTATTCCTAGTTATTTCTGGAAATAATACCTTAAATCCATCATGTTTTTATTTTATTGTATTATTTTCAGTAAAGGTTTACAAGTAGCACACAGTGAGCAGATAATATATTTATACACATTTCCACTCAAATAAGCTTAACATGACGTAACATTTAGAGCAGAATAACAAACAGGAAAACTAGTCAAAACAGAGGCTTTCTACAGTTTTAAAAAGAACAGGAAAAAATTTGGCTCTAATAGCAGCATAATAGCAGCATAAAAACATTTTAACCAATAATTTTATTTTGATTAATGATAGTAGTGTCAAATGTCTCAATTAAACATTTCTTAATTACATTAAGATGTCAAATGTCGAGGATGAAAAAATAAAACCAGATATAACATGAAACTGAGTTCCAAAACGTAAACATGAAGGAAGGAAGTTAAAGTAAAAAATTAGAGGAAATTGTACAAGTGTTTCTTCTTTTGTCCCTTCTCAGCCACCATAGGTGGATTTCCATGAATTTCGCATAACGCAGTTTTTTCAAAAACACTCCAAGGACCCGACACAGAGTATTAGAAAGTGGTTGCCGAGTTGCCAACCATGCATCAGCGTTTGGTTGCCAAGACTGACAAAACGGTTCCGAATTTTAATCATGTTATTATTGAGTGATTAATAGAGGAGTGAGGTTAACACAAGATGGTTGACAATGGCTCAAATCTAGTTGGCCGGACAACTGGGCAACTGGGCAAATATTGACTTGCCGCCCCCCAACAGTAAAGACACATTTTTAAATTTGTAGCGATTCTCCTTCAGTAGAAGTAGTTTGGTTGGATCGCTTATTTTCAGCCATTTTCATACACAATTCACCCAGTGATCAATCAATCAATTCCATATATCATTGATACAGACGGCAAGTGTGTTATAGTGTGTGTGTGTGTGTGTGTGTTCAGGGGTCCTCGGTACAGTCGGACAGGAACCTCTCACTCTTCTCTCGTGCAGTGACGAAGTTGAGCAGGTCGATCGCCGTGACGACGCCGAACACCATCTGCTTGAGGCTCGGCGAGCCGTCCATCAGGTCTGCCCCAGTGCATGATGGGAAGGAGGGAATGGACGCAGATTACTCAACCGACTGAAAACATTATGTATCATTTACTATTATATTGCTATTATTATTCTAATGATTAATAATATTACGATTAACATTATTATTAACATTATTAGATAGATAGGTAGTTTATTGATCTCCGAGGGGAAATTAAGGCGTTACAGCAGCTCACGTCACAAACAACAACAACAAAATAAAGTGACAATAAAATAAAATAGACATCTGAAACACTAATTTAAAGCAGAATTATGTAACTTTTGCTATTTAGCGCCCCTACAGTTTCTGAGGGCAATTGCACTTTTACACCGCTGTCGTAAAACTCGTCCAGATTTTTTCTTCCGGTCCAAGAATTTATTTTAATTCAAACCTTATCGGTCAGGTTTCAATAACAGTCTATGTTATAAAAACAAATATAATGTACACCTAGGTTATAGCGCCCCCTTGCATGGACCTTGCCCCTTCCCGGAGCCGTGGACACTGCGCGCTCTCTCCCCGGCGCGGGGAGGGACGGGGCTCCCTGCTGTCTACGTGCGACTGTCTCCCGGGGCAGCATGCACGAGTCACAGGGTGAAACAAACCCGCTGGTGCAATGAAAGTGAGGCTGAGGCCCTGTGGGTGCTGGGTGGACCACCGTGCCCGTGCCGCCATTAGAGGTTTTTTTTATTTGATGAACGTGGGCGCTGATACACAAGAATGAAAGAGGTGACATTCTCCAAATTACAAGTCAGACTCTGTACCATCAAAATGATTTTGAAGCTGTTATTTTAAGGTTAAAAAAAAGTTACATAATATTGCTTTAACATCCCCCAGCCTGACTCTGATCACCCCGACCGAACCAGCTGGAGGAGGAGTTATACATTCGTACGTCATACGTCTTATTCTTATTCAGCAGGCAGAAAAGATGTCCTATAACACTCCTTAGTGCAACATAGTTGTAATAATCTGTTGCTAAAGGAGCTTCTCTGCTCTGCCACAGTGTCATGTAGGGGATGGGAGGGATTGTCCATGATGGCCAGGAGTTTGGTCCTCATCCTCCTATTGGCCACGTCCTCCACAGTGTCCAGGCTGACACCAAGGACAGAACCAGCTTTCCTAATAAGCTTGTTCAGCCTCTTGGTGTCACCCTCCTTGATGCTGACCCCCCCAGCACACCACTGTATACAGTACTGCGCTGGCCACCACTGACTGGTAGAACATGCTCAGCAGAGTCCTGCACACACAAAGGAACTGAGCCTCCTCAGGATATAAAGCCGGCTCTGGCCGCTCTTATACAGGACATCTGTGTTACCAGTCCAGTCAAGTTTATTGTCCAAGTGCACCCCCAGGTACTTGTACAGTAGCTCAGGGGGGGACCCCAGTCCTCCTAAACTCCACCACCATCTTCCTTATCTTGCTGATGTTGAGTAGCAGGTGGTTCTGCTCACACCACTCAACAAAACTGTCCACCAGTCCTCTGTACTCGGTCTCCTGGCCTCCACTGACTCATCCTACAATAGCAGAATCGTCAGCGTACTTCTGCAGATGGCAAGTATCTGTGTTGTGCCTGAAGTCCGAGATATAGAGGGTGAAGGAAGCCAGAACTACTGTCCCCTGGGGGGCCATACAAACTGTGGCCTGATGGTCAGGTAGTTCGTAATCCTCAGCATTTTATCCACAATTAGAAAGGGCTGTATGGTGTTAATTGCACTGGAGAGGTCAAAGCACATGACCCTCACAGTATATTTCTGTCCTGTAATTTTGGCTGTTTTTATCTTAATTGTATGTATATATTTTTGCTGCTTTTGTTATGCTTTTATTTATCCTCACCAAGACAAATTCCTATTAATCAATCAATCAATCAATCAATCAATCAATCAATCAATCAATCAATCAATCAATCAATCAATTAATTAATTAATTAATTAATTCTGTGTTATAAACAGATTCTTAATAT
>OMKR01050628.1:0-11290 GCA_900302355.1 Cyttopsis rosea
TGTTCCTGCAGGCCGGCCAGCCGCTTCCTGGGGAGCCGCTGCTCGCCGCTGATTATTTTATCCACATCCTCAATCCAGACTGATTCAGGAAACACTCGGCCTCCGATAGCCCGGGATCCGTTTTTCTCCCCATTGTCGCACTTCCTCCGCGAGGATGTGGACTGACTTTCCTTTCGTGGGGCCCGGGGGCGACAAATTACAAAAAAAATAAAAAAAAATAAAAATAAAATTTAAAAAAAAGACTCAGCGCGTCCCGTCGGACGAGACGGAGGAGGAAGCATCGAGTCCGGTTCACAGCCGCTTCGATGCGCATTGACCGCGGTAATCGACTTATCCTTTGACTGCATGAGGTCAAATTGGATTAGGCTCCGATTTTTCCATTTGCTCATCGAGCAATGGCGGAGAAAAGAAAAGTCCACTTCAAGTATGTAATCCAATGTGTTCCGTTTTGGATTGCTCGTCGATGATGCATTAGGTCCCATATCTCTACGACACATCTATTCTTTTCTTTTCTTTTCTTTTTTTTCTTTTTGTTTCGGAAATTGTCAGAAGGATCTGCCCGAGCGCTCATATGCAGAAATAACGGTTCCGACGAAGGCAGCGCTGTACTAATACGCTCCATCCTTTTAATACGTGAAACACATTTAGGAGCAGCGCTACCTTTATATTGGTGGTGCTTTCACTTTATTGCGCGTCGTGGTTAATGTACTTGAGTAAAGCACTACTTGAGCCTTATCTTCCAAGTATCTCTACTTTCATGTCATTTATTGGAGACGGGCGTCTGGCGTCCACCGCTAAACGCGCCCCGAGGCCGTGTGGACAAATTAATAAACAAGCACTTTAAAATTCCTCTAAATTGCAACAGACACGCGGGGCTGGTTGTCTGGGCGGAGGGGGTGGTGCGTGTGTCTGCAACCAACCAAGGCCGTGGGGCGAAATCGTCAGACCGCAGAGCAGGAAGCACATGAGCGGATATTTGGCCATAGTTTTCACTCTGTCACGACCTTCCTTAAAAGCATGAGGCGGGGATGTAACGGTCCGACTGTCAGTGTCATTATTATTGTTTGGTTCTCCACCAGACTTTACGCGGAGAGGAAACTAACCACGAAAAACAATGTTTGTTTTGGTTTGCCGCTTTCAAAAGGCATTCTTTAAGGTGATCGATTGTTTCTTTGACTGGTTAAGAAACATATTATTATTATTATTATTATTATTATTATTATTATTATTATTATTATTATTATTATTATTATTATTATTTCCAATTATTGATAAATTTATTGTATATTACTGTCAATTATTTTGTGCATCGCTAAAAGATAATAATATCGCCAACATTATATTACTTTTTTGCCTATTTGTATATCTATCTATCTATCTATCTATCTATCTATCTATCTATCTATCCATCCATCCATCCATCCACCCACCTATCTATCTATCTATCTATCCATCTATCTATCTATCTATCTATCTATCTATCTATCTATCTATCTATCTATCTATCTATCTATCTATCTATCCATCCACCCACCCACCCATCCAATAATAATAATAATAATAATAATAATAAAAATAATAATTAGTTTGTTTTTTGTTCGTTTATTTATTAATTTGTTTATTTGTTTGTTTGTTAATTTTTTTATTTATTTACTTACTTATTTATTTACTTATTTCCTAATTTATTTTCGACTAACAACCCGCGTACCCTCCATGTGTTCCCACAGGAAAACCTCTTCTGTGGACTCCGTTCATTCAGAGGCCCCTGCACAAAAGGAAGGGGGGCCAGGTCCGCTTCTCCAACGACCAGACCATCGAGCTGGAGAAGAAGTTCGAGACCCAGAAATACCTTTCACCCCCGGAGAGGAAGAGGCTGGCCAAGATGCTGCAGCTCAGCGAGAGACAGGTGCTTTTTTAAATGTCTTGAAACAGCCGAATGAAAAAAAGAAATATGAACTTTAATTCGTGTTTTTCACTCAGTTTCAATTCAATTCAACGAGGTTGAATTGGCATGGCCATAAATAAATACATAAATTGTATAGGTATAAACAAAAATAAAGTAATAATTATAACAATAATAATTATTATTACTATTACTATTATTATTATTATTATTATTATTATTATTATTAACAAGCGCCTTTCAATCAACCCAAGTACATTAAAAAAAACGGAAATATGTAACTTGAAATATTACTTGGAAATAATACAACTAATAAATATATAACAAATAGGCCTAATAATAATAATAATAATAATAAAAAGTCCGCTCTGTTTCAGGTTAAAACGTGGTTCCAAAATCGAAGAGCCAAATGGCGAAGGCTCAAGCAGGTGAGAATACTTCAGTGACATTTTCACACACATTTGAACAAAACAAATGTTGACATTTTCATTCGGAATCTGTGTCAAAAGCCGAATCATGCTGCACAACGTTGTATTGTATACGCGCGTAAAAGCCCGCGCGTAAAATGCGCGCATTCGTCGGGCCTCACCGCGCCACGCCTGCGTTGGGAAACGTCGTCTCCTTTGGATTAATTCACGTTTGATTCGATTTCCAGGAAAACCCACAGGCGGGCAAGAGGGAGGCCGACCAGGACGGAGGCTCAGCGGGGAGGCTGAAAGGAGAGCCCGGCGCCGAGCCACCGGGTCCGGAGCAGAGGAGCCAGACCGGCCGCTCCTTCCACTCCACCTCCCCGCTGTCCCACCGGGACGTGGACTCGGATATTTCAGAGGACACGGACCTAGAACTGGACATAGAAGAGGACGACGACTTCCCACCCAATCCTCAATTTTGAAATGAAAACACTTCATCTTTTTGGGAGCTGTATTTGAGACTTTCCCCATCTTTTCCGTTGTACTCCTCCGTGACGTGGAAGCGAAAACATTAAAGTGGTAATCCGTGAGATTATTTTGTTTAAAAAAAAATCCCATTCAATCCCAGATAATTTTTTTAGCTGGCACTTGAGGGCGTTCAATATAATATATTGAACGCCCGTTTTACACGCAAATATTATTTGCGTTGTGCACGTGCTCCTCGCTATGCTGTTTCGATTGTTGGCGGCGGGGTCCGCCACGGCACAAGAAGTGAAAGGCAGCAGTGGTGAGTTTGATAGACCGTCATACCCAGTTGTGGTCAGTAAACTGTCGATACTGATGAACATTCATAAATAAAGATGAAAGAATATCCACAGCACCTGAAGTGACCAAGAAACAAACAAAAAACCCACTCCCCTTTATTTTCAATGTCCTTTTTCACACACTTTACTTGAAAGCAATGCTTTTCTACAGCAAACCAACTACATTTTGAACTATATCTCAGACAGAGATAATCTATTTTCTGTAAATACTGTTCACCGTTTTGTGTTTGTTGTCACTGTCGTTATTTACTGTAAATGACCACCAATTCCTTAAAGTAATACAAAATATGTTTAGTTTATCGAATGAACTATTTTGTGAAAAAAAAGCTTTGTTTGTTTGGGGCCGGCTCGGAGATTGGAGGCCGGTCGTGATTTTTTTGCCAATCCATATTTTGTAACAATCCAATAAAATAAACATTGAGATTCTTTTTTATTTATTTTATTTTTTACTTTTGCAGGGACTTTTTTCTCACTTCTACTTTCTTCTCTTATCTCAGTCTCTGAATAGACTACACTGTTATTATACAGTTGGGTCTAATCACTGGACAGCAGGGTCGGTTAGAGATCATGATATGGTCTTATTTCAACAGCCTGTTAAAAACTGCAGCAGGGTTAATTCTTGATTTTCTTTTTTCATGAAGAACTTGTGTCAAGTCAATTCAGGTTAATTGTAGGAAGCTTTGCACTCAAGATCTATTCCAACACACTGTAAAAAATACTCAGTGAATCAACCTTGTTTCTTAAATTCATATCTATGGGTTTTTATTTTTCTCAATTTAGAATTGAGAAACCAAGGTGGAAATTATCAGTTGAGAAACCCCGAAAAATATAAATTCATATATTGCTGCTAAATGTTTAGTATCACTTGGTGGTCACTGAGGATCAAGCTCTATCTTAATGTCGTAGTCATACACTCCTGCTGCCTGTGAACTCACAGCATTTTTATCTCCAAATTCCTGTCTGGCTGTTCGGGTTGCAGGGACCAATCATCATATATTACTGAGCAACTTCGCATTTAATTTGACTGATTTGATGAGTTCACCAACCGTTGAGAAGTTAAATGAAGCTTTTTTAGTCAGTTTATACAGTGATTTGCTCCTGAAATTGTTAGAAAATAAATAAGCTGTAATGACATTTAATGATCATGGTTATCATGTCATTTATTTTAATTGCAGTGGTTTAATTTTTCAATGTTCAACAATTTACTAATGGCAGATCACCAACCGATAAAAATTGTCATTCATTTTCATTCTTTTTAGCAACAATTATTTATTTAAAGTGGGTGAATACAGGGCAACTCCGCTTCGGCTCCAGGAAAGTGTTTTTAAAAATGTTTTATTTTACTTACAAATACACAAATACAGAGATACTTTGGTGAAAATAATTGTCTCAAACACTGCCAAAAACATGAAATCACTTCCCAGAATGCAATTATACTACAGAAGACAGTCCCAGAATTTGATTGTTCACAATAAAATTCCGAAACGGCCTTTTCTAATTCAGAATTCAAATGCCTGCTGTGTCTACTCTTGATTTCCAGAAGAGAAATTCCCGCATTTGGATGATTTGGTATTAGCCAATCAAAATATCAAAGTTCCTAGGAAAAAAAAGTCAAAGGTACAAGAGTGTGTACATATTGACTTTAGGAGATCTACAAATACAGCATTGCATCAGTGTAATCCAATCAGTTCAGAGGCTGGATTCCACTCTGAGCGACTTGGCGCTTCGGATGTTTTTTAATGAACGAGCATGTAGGATGCAGTCATTGAATGTGGTCATGGATGCACATGTGATCACACTACAACGATGCTATACAGTTTTAAATGAATAGTGCATTTTAATGTGTATTGGGTGATCCATGATGTCTGAGCAAGTTTTGGTCCAGTGTTGTCTCCTTCTGTGTGAAACACATACACAGGATTGTCTGAGACCTCTTCTCCCAGTAGGATCGTAATTTCCCTGGCCCGCCCGAAGCACTATTCCCCTCATCGTTTGATCATAGTAGGACTTGCCTCTGGCATCGGATGTCAGGCTGTTTTTGTTTGCAATGCGATATGCCTCGGCCATTCTCTTTGACCATTTTTCGGCATATCCTTTTTGTGTCACTGGATCTGACTCCTCGAACAGACCAAATAGAAGGTCCACCGGGAGGCCAGGGTGTCGGCCATACAGCAGATAGTTAGGTGAGCATTTAGTAGTCTCACGGCAGGTACAGTTATAGGCATGTATCACTTGTAGAAGATGTTCTTTCCATTTTTCATTCTTTGTCCGTCAGCGTTCATAACATCTAGAGCAGCGTGCGGTTAAATCTTCTCGGCCGGGTTACACTGGGGGCGGTACAGGGATGTGCGAGAGTGACCCACCTCTGACAGCTGCCCGAGTGCTCGAAAGAGTTCATTTTCAAACTCGCGCCCTTGGTCGTGGTTTGTTCGGATATTCAAAATAAGGTACAAAGTCATTGTAAATCCACTCTGCTGCAGTTCGGCTGGATTTGTTTTTGGTGTGGTAAGCTTGAGCCAACTTGTAATGTGGTCGATCACCACCAAGATGTACTCGTAGCCTCATTTGCTCTTTTCAAGATGTAAGTAGTCTATACAGAAAAAATCGAGGGGTGAGTTAGACGTTAAACCACCCATAGGTGCACGTACAAGGGTTGTGGACTTCTTCGGTTTAATACAACAGCATTTCTTTGTTACATAGTCATCTATGCACTTTTTCATATAAGGCCAGTAAAATCTTTCCCTGGCCAGGTGAAGTACCCTCTTTGTAGCCACATGTCCCATGTTGTCATGGAGGTGTATTAAGGCAACAGATTGGTATTTGACAGGGACGACTAATTGTCTTCTCTCTGCTGTTTGTCGGAATAGGATTCCATCCTCCAGATGTTCCATTCACAGACTCCCGGGTCTCATCTGTAAGTCTCTCATTTGTCTCATTGAGCCTTATGATTTCTCCAATCACAGTGTCCTCTCTTTGGGCTTTTGCCAGCTCATCATGGCATGGATTTCAGGTAAACGTGCACAAGGCTGTGGGATTACATCATGAGAGGAGGTGTAGAGAGCAGCCAACCAGGCCACATCTATTCTCTGTGCAGCTTGGTGTCCCTCCCAGGTTGCATATATCACATCTTGTGACAACTCCTCTGTGCATGTCACCATGAAGTTGTAAATATCCAGAGAGATGCGGGACAATGTATCAGCATCAGCATTGGTTTTAGCAGGCCTATATTTGATGCTGAAGCAAAAGACAATTCTCCAACCCAGGCCAACTGCATTGAGTTTGCCAGTGCTCATCACATAGGTCAGTCATGTAGATAGTAAACTCTGGAGCATAAAAGAGGCCATGCCTAAATATCTCACACACTTCCCATTTTAGTGCAAGGAACTCCAGCTACCCACAGTGGGTAGCTGGAGTTCCTGGCACAGTGCCAGTTGTAGTTCCTCTCTGCAGGTATGAGGGTTTGTGACTCATATCCAATGACTTGCAGCTTTCCGTCCTGACGCGGGTAGAGAACGGCCCTAAGACCTTGTTCTGATGCATCAGTATGCAGGATGAATGGTAAGTCAAAATTTGGATATGCTAGAACTGGACGATTGGTTAGCATGTCAACAAGTCTCTCAAGTGTACTTTGGTGTTCAGAAGTCCATTCTATAGGTGTCTTGGATAACAGCTGTGGACTTCTGTTTTTACTCTGGCAATGACAGACTTGTAGTGTTGAGGATTTCACCTGGAGCAGCTCATACAGCGGCTTGGCTGTCCTGGAGGAATCTTGTATGTAAGACCAGTCATAACTGAGGAAGCCAAGGACCCTTCTCGTGTCACCTACTGTCTGTCTGTTTTTTGGTTTTCAGACCCAGCACAGCCTCCAGGTCTTTGGGGTCAACTCAAACCCCCTCAGAGGACACCAGGTGCCCCACATAGCAGACCTCTCTTTGGAATAGCTCACACTTACCGGGCCGGAGCTTCACTCCATGAAGTTGCAGAGCTTGGAGAACCTTGGGTATCGCCTCCACATGGTCCTCAAATTACTTTGAGTAGCACAAAATGTCGTCCAGATAAGGGATATGACATTCATCCCTTCAGCTCAACATCTCCTCCATGCTTCTCTAGAATGCTGCAGGCGCCTTGGATAAGCCAAGCCAAATGGGACCCTCACCCATTCGTAAAGCCCCCAGGGTGTGATGAAGGTGGTGAGATGACTTGAACCTTCTGCCACAAAGCCCTGGTGGTATGCCTTACCTGGTCGAGGATGCTGAACCATGAGTATCCCCCCCAAGGTGTCTATTAAGTCCTGAATTGCGGCATTGGATGCCTGTCAGGGACTGTCTTTTGATTCAGTAGACGATGGTTGATGCAGAGGCGTAGTGTGCCGTTCTTTTTCCAGACACACACGGCAGGGGCAGAATGGGGAGACTTAGATTTGACTATCTATCCAATCACCAGCAGGTCCTGTATGTACTCTTTAACCTCCTTAAAGAGTGGCTTTGGGATGGAGGTGTACGCTCTCTGCACCGGAATGTCATCCTTTAGGTTAATTACCATTTGCAGGCTAGGGATACACCGTCTCTCGCAAAGGCCTTTAACTCCTCGTACAGCATCCTTTTAGCTGCCTCTTGTTGTTCCTTCTCTAAGTGGTCAAGGTCCACAGGAGGATGCCACAGGGGCGAAGTTGGCTCCGTGGCATGAGTGGTGACCTCATTGACCACCACAGTAGTCTTTTGTTTTATAGCTGCGTTTGTGTCTACAATCCTTTCAACATACTATAGGATGCCTAAATGTGGCTGCTTAAATCACACCACCGCTACACCACAGCAGATTTTTTTATGTCAAACAAGCCTGGCCCTCAATCTGTTCTATTCCATTGCTTCGGATTTTTCAACAGGGATAGAGATGGCGTTGCAAAGCAGGTTAACAAGGGTAGGTACAGTACTGTATTGGTACTGTACCAGTAGGTACTGTATTTATAGTTCGGATTGCTGTTGGATGAGCTGCTCCATAACATTAAAGCCAACCAACGGTCTCTCCATGTTTAAACTGACCAGAAACGGGACGCTGATGGAAAGACTGGGGTCCTCATTTCCTGATAGATTTTGCATTATCGGTACCCAACCATCAAATGGAATAGCATCCCCATTAACTGCGTAAAAGTGGATATGTATTATAATGAGCAGATAGTATTTGAAGACAAATCTGTGCAGTTACCAGATAATGAGGTTAATCAACACCCTTTATGGAAAAGATTCTGTTCAGGATGACAGAACCCTTGTCTTTTCTTTAATTGATTAGAATAGGTTTTGTATTAGTCTTAAAAAGATGAAAACGCAAACTCCTGACCACCGGTTTCTTGCATCTGTAAGGAGAGCTAGCTAGCTAACGTTTTGTTTACATGCCTGTGAGGTGTCATATGTTTCCTGTTATGTATTGGTACAAGGTTTGTGATTAGTTTAAGGTTGATCCAATTACTTTTTAAAGCAGCATTATGTAACTTTTGGTGTTTGGCACCCCTAGAGTTTCTGAGTGCAGTTGCACTTTTACACAGCTGTAGTAAAACGCCAAGGATTAATTTACTGGACAAATTCGAACCTTATCGGTCACGTATCAATAACAGTCTATGTTACAAATGCAAATATAAAGTACACCTTGGTTACAGCGCCCCTTGCACGGACCTCACCGCTTCCCGGAGCCCCTTCCCAGAGGGACGGGGCTCCCCGCCACCAGCGCGACTGTCGACCGGGGCAGGACGCGCGAGTCACAGGGTGAAACAAACCAGTGTGGCGCAATGAAAGCGAGGCTGAGGTGGGATCCCGGTTCTACGGCTACCGGGCGGACCACCGGCCCATCTTGCCCGCGCCGTTGGTGAGGTGGAGCGGCTATGCGGAGCAGAGCGGCTACGCGGAGCGGGGGAAAAGCAGAGTGTCCCCCTGCTGCTTTTTTTGTTTCTGAGTAAAATAAAATAAAATAAAATAAAAACGCTCGGAGATTAGGCATCGGAGACATGGGAGACAGGTCCCAATCTGGATGCGAATGAAAGTTACATAATGTTGCTTTTAAGCAACACTCCCTGGAAATTCCCGTACAACGCAATTTCAGACAATTCGGAGTATTACATGAAGAAGAGAAACAAAGTAAACAGTTAATTCGGCTCTCGGTTGACAAGGTCAGCGATCGAACACAAAACTATTTTTGGCTAAACATCTTGTATCCTGTCAACTATATGTAAGTATCCTTGTCAAAGTAAAGCGCTGGCTATACGCAGCGCATACGTGTATGTTTTCCAATGAATCAAAGCATGTAAAGTGAGCTAAAGACTAGAAGTCGGCCAAAGTTGGTGGCTGCCCTATCAGCGCATTTAACTTCAAATAGCTTTATCATTCTGCTCACACATAGACTTTGCTAGGGGAGGTTGGTTTTCTTTTCGGTAAGTAGATAAAGTTAATGATTGTGTGGGCGCTCAGATCATCTCAGACAGAGAGCAGAGCCGCTGATAAATTGTGCCGCTATTGTTTTTACAGTATTGATTATTGGTCATGAAGTGGAATTTTTGACGCTGCCAATTTAAAGTAAGAATGGCGCACGATAGGAATTAGGGAGATCGCCTTTGTCATTGCCTACAACGTATTTAGCAAAGGCCTCCGAGATGTATTCGAGACTCACTATGAATCAATCAGCGGATGGCGATCAGTCGTGTCAATGGCCTTGCACATACATAACTATTCCAAAACCAATAGAGAGCGCATTGATCAGCTGCTGACAAATCGTGCGCTGTAAAATCAACATTTTGGAGAAATAGCACACACGCCGGGTGGGCAAAATGTTCAGCAGATAGCCGACTGGTTCCAAAGTACCTGGTCATTCTAGTCAATCCAAACAGGGTCACAACATCAGGAGCTTATCGGCCGCTTGTACACACACTTACACACACACACGCACACACACACATTCTCAGTATTATTCTGTAAAAAGCGGCAAGGTACTCTGCTTTTTTCTACTCAAAAAATCGAGAGATTGCACCCAAGATATGACGCATCAACGCAGCCAGAAACATTGTGTTGATGTATTTTCAACGTCAAAGATTGCACGACTCAGTATGAAATGCATTCCTTGTTTTTTTGTTTATTATAGGGTTACACATAATGAATGGACCGGCAAATTGGGTTTTTTGCACGGTGCAGCTTAACTGATCTTACATTACATTACATTATGCCATTTAGCAGATGCATTTGTCCAAAGCAACTTACAATAAGTCAATTTTTAGTACATTTTGCCACATTTTAACCACTTTAACCACAAATGTAAAAATACATGTATGAGTGGGAATCTGCACCCTGAGAGAAAAAAAATCAATTGTCATGAATAGCCAATCGTCACAATGGCTTCATGTGTTTGACTGAAGATTTCGACATATATCACAGCAACCCTGAACATGAAAACTTTAAATCCGCAACTTATGAATAAGATGAGATGTAGTGCAGGCATGAAAATACAAAGATTCCAGCGCTCAGATACCAATTTCGTAGTGTAATTTGACAACAATTTATTATACATTAAGACTATATTGACTGTAATTTTACAGCTTACAGACAGTTTCTCAACACATCTTTTCAAAAGATAAATGTAAGTTTATGTGATTACTCTATCTATACTTTTAACACTCATTTCACAGATTTGGGCTTCGTTTTCCTAACGTTAAAACGTGTAAAGACTGTGTATTACGTCGTCCATGAAACCAAACTCTTGCAAACATACTTGGGTAAAGTACACGACTGTATTACTACAATTAGTGGACGATCAATGCGTGTGTGTGTGTGTGTGTGCGTACGTGTGTGTGTGTGTGTGTGTGTGTGTGTGTGTGCGTACCTGTGGCTGACAGCAGAACAGAAGTGTGTGTGTGTTGCCTCGAAGCAGCACCAGCAGCAGCAGCAACGCTTTGGCTCTGGTTCCCGGAGATGGACTTTCTAGACAACGCAGGATTTTCAACACCAGATTCTGGAAAAGGGAAACACACACACACACACACACACACAGGAATACACAAAAAAATCAAAGGGATGCCATTTTGGTGACCGCACAGCCATCAGGGATTCAATAAGTTATCTTAAACTTGAATAACATAGACTATTACTTGGGGATGACTTTAATAACAAAAATTCATT